>ML269895.1:0-14471 GCA_005239495.1 Nicotiana undulata
CGTCAACCTTCCGCAAAGTCCGAGGCAACCCAACCACGAAGTCCATGGTGATACGCTCCCATTCCACTGAAGGATGGGCATCTGCTGAAATAATCCTCCTAGCCGCTGATGCTCATACTTAACCTACTGACAATTAAGACACCTGGCCACATACTGAACAATGTCCTTCTTCATCCGCCTCCACCGATAGTGCTGCCTCAAATCACGATACATCTCCATCGCTCCTGGGTGAATAGAGTACCGCGAACTGTGCACCTTTTCTAGAATCCTTTCCCTCATGCCATCAATATCAGGAACACACAATCGCCCTTGGAGCCGCAGAACACCATCCTCGCCTAAAGTAACCTCCTTGGCCCTGCCCTGGACCACCATATCCCGAAGCTCTGCTAGACGTGGATCATTAAACTGTCGAGCCTTAATATCGCCCAATAGTGAGGACTGAGCAACCACATGATCCAAAACTCGACGAGGCTCTGAAAGGTCCAATCTCACCAAACGGTTGTCCAAGGACTGAATGTCCAAGGCTAAAGGCCTCTCCTCAGCTGAGATGTAGGCCAAACTACCCATATTGTTGCCCGCCTTCTCAAAGCATCCGCTACTACATTCGCCTTGCCCGGATGATACAGAATAGTGAGATCATAGTCCTTCAATAACTCAAGCCACCTCCGCTGCCTCATTAAGGTCCCTCTGCTTAAGAAAGTACTGCAGGCTGCGGTGGTCAGTATAGACCTCANAGAAATGATAACACTAGTGCTGAAGTCAATGCTGATTTGAGCTTCTGAAAGCTCGCCTCACAATCGTCGGACCATTGAAATGGAGCATTATTCTGAGTCAATCTAGTCAATGGAGCGGCCATAGAAGAGAATCCCTCAACGAAACGACGGTAGTAACCTGCTAAACCCAGAAAACTCTTGATCTCTGAAGCTGACGTAGGACGTGGCCAACTCTGAACTGCCTCAATCTTCTGCGGATCAACCTTGATACCCTCACCGGAAATTACATGCCCCAAAAATGCCACAGACTCTAACCAAAACTCATACTTGGAGAACTTAGCATATAGCTTCTGTTCTCGCAAGGTCTGAAGGACAACTCTCAAATGCTGCTCGTGCTCTCCCAGGCTCCATGAGTAGATCAATATATCATCAATGAAAACAATAACGAAGGAGTCGATATACGGCCTGAATACCCTATTCATCAAGTCCATAAATGCTGCTGGGGCATTAGTCAAGCCAAAGGACATCACTAAGAACTCATAGTGGCCATATCTGGTGCGAAATGCAGTCTTCGGGACATCAGAAGCCCGAATCTTCAACTGGTGATAACCTGATCTCAGATCAATCTTAGAGAACACACGAGCACCCTGTAGCTGATCAAACAAATCATCAATGCGCGGCAGAGGATTCTTGTTCTTGATGGTCACCTTATTCAACTGGCGGTAGTCAATACACATCCGCATAGACCCACCCTTCTTCTTCACAAATAGGACTGGAGCACCCCACGGCGACACACTTGGCCTAATAAATCCCTTGGCCAACAACTCCTCAAGCTGCTCCTTCAGTTCCTTCAGCTCCTTAGGAGCCATACGATAAGGAGGAATGGAAATAAGCTGAGTATCTAGAGCCATATCAATGCAGAAATCTATATCTCGATCTGGAGGTATGCCTGGAAGATCTGAAGGAAACACATCCGGAAACTCACGAACGATAGGCACTGAATCAATGGTAGGAGACTCGGCGGTGGTGTCCCGCACATAAGCAAGATAAGACAGACACCCTTTCTCAACCATATGCCGAGCTTTCATGAAGGAAATGACCCGACTGAAGGCACTAACTGAAGAACCCCTCCACTCTAACCTCGGGGACTCAGGCATGGCTAATGTAACTGTCTTGGCATGTCAATCCAAGACATCATGATGAGGGGATAGCCAATTCATGCCCAAGATGACCTCGAAATCAACCATATCAAGCAACAACAGGTCGGCTCTGGTCTCAAACCCGCAGAAAGTGATCACACACGATCGGTAAACCCGGTCTACTTCCACGGAATCGCCCACAGGAGTGGACACATACAAGGGAGAACCCAAAGACTCACAAGAAACATCCAGAGAATGAGCAAATAACACTGAAACATATAAATATGTAGACCCTGGGTCAAATAGCATGGAAGCCTCTCTACCACAGACTGAAATAATACCTGTAATCACCGCGTCTGAGGCCACTGCATCTGCCCTGGCTGGAATAGCATAAAATCTGGCTGAAGCACCCAATGACTGAGCTCCCCCAGGACAAGTTGGAGCTGGATGACCCCCTCCTGACTGGCCTCCCCCTCTAGGACGACCCCTGCCAACCTGACCTCGACCCCTAGGTGGTCGAATTGCTGGTGCTGAACCCCTGGGCTGGTGACTCTGTTGTACGGCCTTGCCCCGATATCTGGGACACTGCTTGATCATATGGTCCAGCTCCCCACACTCGAAATAACCTCTACCTGCCATAGCATGCTGCCCTGAGGAAGAAGAACCCTGAATAGCTGGAGGGCGGTAAGAATCATCTGGCATGGCACTAAAATAGGAGCCGGAGGATCTTGGATGGCTGGAATAACTGCTAGGTGCACTCTGGATAGCTGGTGGATGATAAGAGCGCTCTGGCATGGCACTAAACTGGGGCCTGACTGGAGCAACCCTAGGAGGAAAGGAAGGTGCTGCATAAGAAGGCCTGCTAGACTGACCACCTCAGAACTGACCTCTGCCCCTGGCTGGAGTACCCCTAAATTCACCTGCAAACCTAGCCCTCTTGTCCTGCTGACCTGGCTGACCCTGCTCCCTTCCCCTCACACGGTAACCCTTGATACGTCGAGCTATCTCGACTACAAGCGGATATGGGGTACCCATCTCTACCTCTCTGGTCATGGAAGTCCTGATGCCCGGGTGTAAGCCTGCCACAAACCATCGAACCCTCTCAGCATCCGTGGGCAATATTATGAGAGCATGGCGAGATAACTCTGAGAACCTGGCCTCATAATCTGACACCGACATCTGCCCCTACTGTAATCTCTCGAACTGACCCCGAAGCTCCTCCCTCTCAGATGATGGAATGTATCTGTCCAAAAATAACTGAATAAACTTCTCCCAAGTAACCGGTGGAGACCCTGCTGGCCTACTGAGTATGTAAGACTTCCACCAGCGGCGAGATCTTCCCTCAAGCTAGAAGGTCGTGAAATCCACCCCATGTGACTCTAGTATCCTCATGTTGTGCAGTCTATCCCTGCACCTCTAGATGAAATCCTGTGCATCCTCTCCCCGCTCACCCCCGAAGGTCGGAGGGCGGAGCTGGGTCCATCTACCCAACAACTTCTGCTGGTCCATCTCTGCGACTGGCTTGGGATCTGGTGCTGCCACCCCAGGATGAACCGCGATCACTGGTGGAATATCTGGAGTACGATGGACTGGTGTTGCTGGTCCTGTAGCCTGAGCGGTAGGGGTCAGAACTCCCCTTCCTGCCTGAGAAGCAACAGGATCTGATGGAAGTACACCCGCCTGTGACATAGTATCCATGAACCTCAGCATACGGCCCATGACCTGCTGGAAGCCCGACGCCGTCATAAAATCAGCTGGTGGTGGATCTATTGGAGGCAGCTCATCCTGCTCCTCAACATAAGGGTCCTCCATCGGTGCGACCGGTACAGCTCTGGGATGCCCTCGCTCCCTCCTACGAACAAGAGCCCTACCCCTACCCCTACCCCTACCACGGCCTCGGGCGGCGGGGGTAGCAGCCTCCTCTGGATCCGGAACATGTGAAGCACGCGTCCTTACCATCTGTGAGAGAGTAGAAGAACAGGTTGAGTACATCATCGGTTGCACGATAGGATATGAACAAAAGGAGTTTTTTAACGCCCTATAGCCTCCTGAAGATAAGTACTGACGTCTTTGTACTGATCCGCAAGACTCTACTAGGTTTTCCTGTGACTCATGATACTACGTGAACCTAAGACTCTGATACCACGTTGTCACGACCCAAATCCTAATTCAGGTCGCGATGGCGCCCAACAGCGGGTTAGGCAAGCCGATATGAAGCACACTAGGTGCTACCCGTCCCATATAATCTAAACAAGTCAACACTTACCACTTTTAAACAACTAAACATGCTATGGCCTGGTGCGATAGTAAAACCTGAGTATGCCTAGCCAAGGTAAGACATATATAGATATACAGCATAGTACCCAAAATATACACGACGTGTGTGCCAGGAACTAGTGTCACGGGTGTCACGAGAAACTACAGAATATATAATGACAAAATATATATATACATAGCCTCGGTCTGAATGTAAAAGACAGAGAATAAACAAAGGAACTCCAGGGTGCTGCCAGGAAGGACAGCTCACCGTGAAGTATAATCACTCCGTCAATATCTATACCTAACCGGATAACCAGACGTACCAACCTCCGGACCTGTACAGTCAAGTACAGGAAAGAAAAAAGAAATGCAGCATGAGTACATATATATAAATATGTACCCAGTGAGTATCCCGTCTAACCTCGAAGAAGTAGTGACGAGAGGTCGACTCGATACTCACTAAGGTCCAGCAGTAATAAAGTAAAGCAGGATGTAAGGAAAGCAGTAGACATGTAGCAGGGTACAAATAATAAGAAGATATCACAGAGTTCTCAAATAATTACTCAAACAATAACAACTTCCCTTTTAGTCTTTCTCAAACAATCGTCAAATCATAAGTCAGGAAACAATACCGAGCAGCCATGCGCACCGAAGAGTAAAACATTTGGCTGGAATCAGGGGGAAGAATAGCTATGCACTGCCGGGGATCGACCGGCCCGTACCAAGAGTGCATGCTGATAATGTAATCATACCAAAGAGCTATGCACTGTCAGGGATCGACCGGCCCGTACCACGAGTGCATGCTTACCAATAACTCAACTACGCACTACCAGGGATCAACCGGCCCGTACCAAGAGTGCGTCCATCGGTGTAATCATATCATATCATAATGTAACTTCGTCTATGCACTGTCGGGGATCGACCGGCCCGTACCAAGAGTGCATTCTCAAGTAAGTCCATGTGCACTGTCGGGGATCGACCGGCCCGAACCAGGAGTGCACTATATATATTCACTGTGGCGTACGGCCCGCTCCCCTAAGAGTGGAATGAATTTCACGTCACTTGCGGAATGTAACTTGCAAAGCGACGGCATACGTATACCAAATACTAGGTTCACTTCACATATCAAATCTTTCCAAATACTTAATCAATGAAATATTCAAGGAAACAATGCTACATCCAAGCAAGAATTATAACATATAAATCATTTCAAAGTAGAAGACAAGGCATGTTGTGATCCTAAAACTACCCGGACATAACAATAGTAGTTGCTACGTGCGGACTCTCGTCACAAGGTACGCACGCAGCCCCCGAATACAAACATATAACACATAGAACACCTATGGGGACAATTTCCCTCTTACAAGGTTAGAAAGGAGACTCACCTCGACGAAGCACTCCTCGGACCAATGACCGGATCAAGAATGCGCACGAAACTCCGGAACTACCCTCGACGGCTCGCAACTAGCCAAATATAGCGCAATTTGATCAATTTAGATACCACGAGGAAGAATTAACAAGAATTTCCAAAGTATAGCATTCTTGAAGGTTTTTGAGATTTCGGCCCCAGGCCCACGTGTTCGGATTTTGAAAATTCTCGAAGGAATGAATTACTTGAAGCCTAAGGATCGAAATTATACCATTTATTCAAGAATTCATGGCAAACAGGAGATAATTCACTAATTATCAAAGCCCTATAAATTTCTACTCAATTTTCCCATGATTTGATATTTTAATAGGTAAACTAGTTAGATTTCCATAATAAATTCATGAATTTAGGGAGGAAATTATACTAACCTTGAAGGACTTGACCTTGGACAGCTTTTCCCTAGCTCTAAGATGCTTCAATGGAGTTTGGAAATTGGAAATGAGGAAGAAAGCTCGTAATTGGGCATTTAAATGCTGCCCAGGAAAGCCTTCACTGTGATCGCGGCATCAGGCCTGCGATCGCGGAGAACAAATGTCCCTGGCCCTCGATAAGCGCTATGCGATCGCATAGATGGGGCCTGCGATCGCGGAGGGTGGGGAGGTAGGCTTATTTGATCGCAGGAGTGAGGTCTGCGACCGCAGAGAGGAACATGCAGTAGGGGGTAGGTGACTTGTGCGATCGCAGGAGTGAGTCTGCGACCGCAGAGGGTTGGGAAGGGGACTATATGCGATCGTGGAGTGATGTCTGCGATCGCAAAGAACATTGTATGGCCCAGCATAATTACTTCTCTGTGATCGCATCCCTGCTTCTGCGATCGCAGAGAAGGAAACCAGACAGAAAATTTCTAGTTTTTCTAACTTAGCTCCCAGGGGTCTAAAACACCCCCGAGCCCCCCGGGACCCCGTCCAAAAGCACCGGCATGTCTGTATTCATGATACGGACTCGCTTGAACTTCCGGAACATGAAAAACAACAACGGAACTCAAAATTCAACCCCAAAACCAAATTAATCAAACTTAAGAACTTTAAAATTCTAGAATTCATTTCATTACGCCGAACGGGTCTATACTACTCGGAATGACCCCAAATTTTGCAGACAAGTCATAAATGACTATACTGAACTATTGTCGGTCCCGGAATTCCATTCGGACCTCGATAGCATAAATTCACGTCCCAACTCAAATTTCAAAGATAAGGAAATCCTGATTTCCAGTTCGGGCGCCGAAATGCTCCCGGGTCATCAGAAACCCGAGCCGAACATACGCCCAAGTCCCGAATCATCATACGGAGCTACTGGAGCTGTTAGAACTCGATTCCGAGGTCGTTTGCTCAAAATGTTGACCGAAGTCAAACTTGGCCAAATAAGCCAGCCTTAAGGAACCAAGTGTTCCTAAACAATCCAAATCATTCCCAAATCCCAAACCACCCGCTCCCGCGAGTCATAAAGCACGAATAGCTGATATGGAAGGTTTCATTTAAGGAAACGGGACCCTAACACGCAAAACGACCAGCTGGGTCGTTACAGCAGGTGCGGTCAGGCGTCCTCAAAAGCAAACTCTGGTCCACAGAAGCGGAACTGCAGGTGCGGGATCGGTCCATAGGAGCGAAAATCTCTGGGCTTTAGTTGAGTCCAATTTTTCGCAAGTGTGGAGTCGCAGAAGCGACCCAATGCCCGCATAAGCAGAATAACTTGGCAGAAAAGGGTTAGAGTTGAGAATTTTATTTCATTTTCTACACTTTGAGGTAGATAACTCGATTTTGGGTGATTTTCGATAGAATTTTCAAGGATTGGATTGGGTAAGTGTTTTTTACTCGGATTTGCTTATTTTTCATGAATCCATCATTATTTTTACCATTTAATTAGTGTTTTGAGTTGGAAGAATTAGAGATTTTTGTGAAAACTTCCTAAACTATAAATTGAGGATTTGAAGGCCGATTTGACGTCGGAATTGGAAAATTCTAGTATGGCTGGACTCGTTATTGAATGGGTGTTCGAATTTTATAAGTTTGGTCGGGTTCCGAGGTGCGGTCATGGGGTTGAATTTTTGATTTTTTTTAAAGATATCAACTTTATTATCCGGAATAGTTTCCTATAGTTTGTATTCATGATATTAATTTTTGGCTAGATTTGAGCCATCCAGAGTTGGTTTTTGCGGAAAGGCTTACTAGTGGGTTGATTTAGCTTGTTAGAGGTAAGTACCTTCTCTAACTTTGTGTGGGGGAAACTACCCCTAAGGATCTGGGTTGATTGTGTTATTTGTGTTATGTGAAAGTTGTGTACGCAATGTGACGAGCGGGTAAACGGGCTATATGTGATATTTGACCGGTTTAGGTTATTTAGACTCTTTTCATGCCTTTAATTTAGTTGTTATAACATGCTATATCTTTCATTGTTAATCTACTCTTACATGTGTTAATCTACCCTTACATGCTTTATTTAACATTGTTAACACTCGTTCTACCTCTTGCTTGTTATTAGCTCTTATATGTTTTAGTTGAAGTTATTTCTCTCCTCATTGTCTTGTTACTTCTTTAATTGTTGAACCACCTACTTGGAGTTGTTATTTCGTGGAATATCTTCTTGTTTAGTTTTGGTGTTGAAGTTGTAAGAGTCGTTATCACATTGACGTGAAATTGTTAATTGTTGAGATATCTTTCTTGTTGAGCAATTCACATTAATTTTGTTATTGTTGTTATTCTTGTACACACTGTGATTGAGCCATGGTCTATTTGTTGTAAAAACATTGATATTGTTAATTCTTTTGGAAAATTTTGGCGTATGGGCATTTGTGGTGCGAGTTGTGATTATGTTGTGATATTGATACGCATGCGATGGTATAACGCTAGGGGTTGATACGCATGCCGTATGATAAAGGTGGCTCGATACATGTGCTGCTAGTAGACTACTTGCAGCCACGCGGTGTGATAAGGCGAGCTAAAATGCGGTAGGAATTTCGAAAAAAATAATTTTCAAAACTAAATATGTCACGACCCAAAATAACTAAAAGACAAAATAATAGAATAGGGTACACAATGCGACTGTAACAGGAACTAAAAGAGTATCAGAAAGAATCACAACTTAACAGTTTCCAACATCTCAGTCGGACCTTTCCTTAAAACGAAAGCCCATGAACCACAACAATTACCTCATATATTTTCATAGTGTGATAAAGTACTCAAGACATCAAGTCTAACGGCACGGCAACACCCTTCGTGCATCTATCTCATCCTCACCATAAATGCGTAAAACATTACCAACCAAATGATAGAAATACCGACAATGGAAATGACAAGGAAGGGAAATGTGCAAGCAGTAATAATAACCGAGAATGTACAGAAGGCCATTAGTAACAGACTAAGCAGAGAGCACAGAGGTAATGACCACAATTAGGAAAAAGGGGTTATAATATCAATTAACTAGCATGATTGAGGCCTAAGTACAAATATAGCAAACAAGAAGGAAACATGTGATCTTCACAAGTTAACAAGTAAGGACATGAAGGACTAGCATGGAGGAAGATTTACGCTAAGGTGCAACAGAATAGATACAACATGAGTATAATTATAAAATCAGGAAATAGGCATGTCATATGCAAGTTAAGCAAGAAAAAGGTATGGACAACACAACAACAATTAAGATAGAGGTCAAGTACAGGACAATAACAACATATCACACAAAATATATAATGAAGACAATGACAACTCAAGGTAAAGGCGGGAATGTATACACGGAAAACAGATATCACATCATAATGCATGTCCCTCATCCTCACATGCACGGAAACACCCTTCGTGCCATGACCTCACAATATTAAAAGCATAACAATATAAATGAAATGGCACGGCATCACCCTTCGTGCTTTATACTTTTTCCTCACATGATAATGTATATGAAATGGCAAGGCATCACCCTTCGTTCTTTACACTCTTCCTCGCATGATAATATATGAAATGGCACAACATCACGCTTCGTGCTTTACACTCTTCCTCACGTGATAATGTATATGAAATGGCACGGCATCACCCTTCATGATTTACACTCTTCCTCACATGATAATGAATATAAATAATAGCACGGCATCAACCTTCGTGCTTTACACTCTTCCTCACATGATAATGAATATAAACAATGGCACGGCATCACCCTTCGTGCTTTACACTCTTCCTCACCAAGCATATAAATATCAATAAAATGGCAAGGCAAAAAGTATATATATAATATCGAGGAGAGTGTTCAATGAATATTCCAAACAAAGTTCTCAATCACTACTTTACAATCCAATAATATTTCAATGAACCCTCAAGGCAATATAATTCAAGTACTTCCACAACTCTCACAATCTATTAGCAACATAGGTATAAAATCCAGCATCTAAAAAAAATTATCGGTCGTAGCAATGTAGTTGTGATCACGCATAGAGATGACCAAACTAGACACATCAATGTATTCCTAGAATTCTATCAAAATTGATCAAGTTATCATAGGCTAGGTCTTTGTTTCTAACATTTTATACTACATTCTTAATATCTGTAAATCAAACGAAGCAAGAAAATTATGTAATTCTACAAAATACAATTACAACGTCATCTACCCCCGAGCATGATAAACCCTGGCACATACATATATGCTCGTCACCTCATATATGTATCACCCCCGCATGTAGCAAAAACAATGACAAATAGGATGAATATACAAAGCTAGTACGAATAAATACATGTTCTGTTTGAAAGTTACATAAATAGATTAGCAATAACCTAAGATACCATGGACAAGTGGTAGCTTCTATACAGAATACACGAAAAATATTCAGGGTCAGCCCCCAACTTCTTCAGCAGCTCCGCTCCAATAATCTGCACAGAGTGTGCAGAAATGCAGTATCAGTACAACCGACCCTATGTACTAGTAAGTATCTTGACTAACCCCGTCGAAATGCGGTAGGAATTTCGAAAAAATTAATTTCAAAACTAAATATAAGGCTCTCACAGTGATATAAGAAAAATATTCCGATCGAACTTGTGAACTGTGAATGTGAGGCGGTAACTCGGTTGTGGTTATTGTTGTACATTTCATATTGAAAAGATTTATTGGTTGAACAGTTCTTGTTGCTTTTATTCTTCCTTGCCTAACCAGTTTTGTCTGTATTTGCTTATTTGTGTTTCTCATTATGTGTTTCCTTCATGTTGCCTTTTTACTTAAAATTGTATCATTTAGCTTAGGTACTAAACAACTTTGTTATAACTCATTTCTTCGCTATCCATTACTTCCCACTATCATATTATTATTTTGTTTATCTTTTCTTAATAAGTGTCTTGACCTGGTCTCACCACTACTCTACCAAGATCAGGCTTGATACTTACTAGGTACCATTATGGTGTACTCATACTACGCTTCTACACATCTCTGTGCAGATCCAGGTACGTCTGCCCGTGCTGGACGCTAGTGATTAATTTGTTAGCTGCTTTTCGGAGACTTCAAGGTATACATGACTGATGTCTGCAGCCTCAAAGTCACCTTCCGTTATTTTCTTATTGTTGTTATTTTATTTATCAGACAACGTTGTGGTAGAGGTTTTAGAACATATTGTATAGTTTATGACTCAGTTCCACCAGATTTTGGGAGTAATTTGTCAGTTGCGCTATTGAGAATTATTATGAGGTTTTATTATTATTATTTTCGTTATTTTTCGATGCATGTTAGACTTACCTAGTCTTAGAGACTAGGTGCCATCAGGACATCCTAAAGTGGGAAATTGGGGTCGTGACAGTACAACTTAAGGAGTGTAATCGCAATTCTTGGACGATTTGGTAGAGATTTTTGGTGGTTTCAATTGAAATTTGAGCGAAATTCGAAATACACAAGATGAACATGGTAGAAGATGATATGTGTATCTCACTATGTATCTCCGTGCATCTTTTGTATCAATTATGTATCTCTCTTGTGTGTGTGTGTGTGTGTGTATTTGTATGTGAGATATATGTTAGATACATGTTTAATTCATATGTCGTAGTGTATCAACTATGAATTTTGACTCAAAATTAGTCCAAATTACCTCCAATTTTCCTCAAATATTGTATATTGACCCATCTGTATGTTTTCAATGAATTCAACCATACCCGTTGAAAAAGATCCTTTTTTTCTTAGGTTTTTAGAATCTTGTATATTTTTTTCTTTGTGTTTCATCTTTGATACTTCATCCATAAAATTTGTTTTCCTTCTTGCATCTAATGTTGCTGATTACGCTTAAAAATATGGAAGGAGACCTTTGTGTGTGATTCTTGGAGATAAAATCTTATTTATCTAGGTTTTTAATTTTTGTACGCGTTTGATTAGTTTTGATAAGTATGTAATTAATTGCTAGAGGCTGATAAATTTAGACTTATTTTAGACATTTCCGTAATATTCCCTGAGTATCTCATTTGGATTATTAGACTCCAAGATTTGGCACTAACGTGGCTCACGAGTCAGGCCCAAGGACGAAGGTCATGCCTCATCGTCCTTACCGTGTCAGTCTAATATAAGTCTATTTTAGATTAAAGCCCACTGGGCCGTGATTCTAGACCATAATCAATTGGGCTACGTATTCTGACCAAGGGGCATTTGTATTTATACCCTCTTTTTATGTCACGTTTTAATTTGTGCCCGTTTTGCAAAAAAAATTGTAAGTGTATCCGCTTTTTCGCATAACTTCAGCATACGGGGCTGAAGTAGCAAAGGCAATCACGCAAAACTTCAGCATTCTAGTAGACGGGCCTGAAGTAGCAAGTGTGCTGAAGTTTTTGTTTGTAATTGATGAACTTAAGCATAGTAGCTGAAGTTTTGTTCTCTATTTGCTGAAGTTTTTGTTTGTAGTTGCTAAAGTTTTTGTTTTTGTAACTGGCGAACTTCAGCTCTAGAGCTGAAGTTTTTGTTTTGTAACTGGCGAACTTCAGCTCTAGAGCTGAAGTTTTTGTTTTGTAACTGGCGAACTTCAGCATATCGGGTACGTAAATTCCTCTTTCTGCCCTCATCTTACAATTATTCATCATCTCGATTCCATGACCTCGTTTGGTTCGATTGCAAACGGTCAAATTATTTAAAAGATTCTGACTTTGATCAAACCCATGTCATGTCTTGGAGAACGATCAACTTCTGCTGCCGAACATTGTTGATTTGTAAAGAAAAAAGTTTATATCTTTATATGCATGTGATATTGTTGCTGCAAAAGTTATTTTGTAACTGGCTGAAGTTTTTATTTTTGTAACTGGCGAACTTCAGCTCTAGAGCTGAAGTTTTTGTTTTGTAAGGAGGAGGAGAAAGGGCGCTGAAGTTATTTAAAAAGTGGGTACAAGTTAAAAGTTTTAAAAAAATGGGTATAGGTTAAATGGGGACGACCAAATAGGGCGCCCCGTGCAATTTCTACTTCTGACCAATAGCTTATTTGGCCCAGCTTCCAAAACTAGCTTATTTTAAGAAGTAATTTTTTTTTTTTTCATAAGTACTTTTGGTGAGATGCATTTTGTATTTGAATAATTAATTTGAAAGCACTTTTGAGCCACAAACAGGCTCGGATAAATATATGCCGTCAATGTGGTTGATATGACTGGAAAATATATTTCAAATCATTTTCTAATGTTTAATTTCTATAAGATATTTTTAAAGAAAATATATACACCAAAAGAAATAAAATAACTTCCCTCACTTTTGAGCCTAAGTTATTTTAGTTCACAACTATCTTAACTCTAAATTTTATATTGCAACCATCACTTAAATATTATTATCCACCTTTAATAAATACACTTATCAAAAATCTACATGATAGGCTAATTAGCAATTACAATAACTATATTTTTTAAAGAAACCCTTGGTTTGGATAGTTGTAGCTTTTTAAAAAAAGAAATTTGTTAAAGCGAAAGACTCCTAAGCTAAAAATTGAAGATCAAGTTCAGAATTTTGAAAGAAAAAAAGGACTTTTTCAAAAAAATTAATATGCAACGTTCTTTTTGCATGAAGTTGAAGTCAAAAAACTGCGAACAAACACAGAGGCGGAGCCATGATTTAAAGTTTATGGGTTCTGAATTTACAATCGAACTCATAGCTCGTACGTTACTGGGTTCGCAATTAAGTGTTTATTTATATTTGATAGATTATCTACTATAAAAATAATATCTAAGCAAAAAGCTACTGGGTTCATCCGAACCCGTAGACAACACTCAACCTCCGCCCCTGAACAAACATGAATACGAAATGAACAAATGCTAAATACGATTTACTCAAATGGGATGCTAGACTTCAAAAGGATTATTTAGTAAATACTTATTATTATTTCTTCAAGATCTTTTGAATAGGAGAGGGAAGTATTTTGCGTTCATAATTCTTTATTTTAGTTTTGCATATTTATCGGTTAATTATTGGGTGGGAAAACTGTCACGGCCCGAAATCCCACCTTTCAGATCGTGACTGCGTCTCACGTTGAACCCGCTAGACAAGCCAACGTGCACAACACTTTGACATCTATAAAACAACGTAACAGTAATAAAGCCAATTAACTTTCCAACCTCTACTGGAATACCTCAATTTCCTTAACTTTCAACCTTTACTGAACATTTCCAAATCACTTCAAAAGTTTTTACAGCAGAAAAATAATAATATTCCCAAAACGCATAATGAAATGATAAAGGCAACAACATCGCAAAATCCCAAAATCGGGGTGTCACAATCTCACGGATTAGCTATAAGAATACTAAATACAAGTCTGAAAGGAAATACAGTATTGTCTTTAGAACTGAAAGAGAAGTAAGACAATAGGACACAATAGCAGAAGTGACTCCAGGGTCCACGAACGCCGGTGGTATACTTTGAAGCTCAATGTGGACTGAAGGTGACTCCCTTAGAGCGGTCCACGGGGTCCGGGGGCGGGATCTGCACAACATAAAGAAGTGCAGTGTAGTATCA
>ML269897.1:920-14018 GCA_005239495.1 Nicotiana undulata
ATCGAAGGTGGGATTTCGGGTTGTGACAGTATTGAGCGGTAGTGTTAAGCTTGTGACAGTTGTGATAGTCCGGGTTTTGGGAAGAGATAACTGTAAATGCCGGGCAGCTTAAGTTTTATGATATTACCTTTATCCGAATGGTTTATTTCTTGTTTTCGATTTATTTTTCCGTATATTTTAGGCTTACCTAGTCGTAGATACTAGGTGTTGGATAGTGAAAAAGGGAGGGTAATATATATGTTGTAGTGTAGCCAAGGGTAGAAACCATGCTCCTAGGTTTACGTTTCTTCTGTGCGCAATAGAATTCATGTTTTGGAATAATACACACAAAGTATGTTATGCATTAGATACCATGTTCCCTAGGATTCATATATATTGTTTTCAGCATCTCATCATTACTACCATCACTTAGAAATCCCGTCTCTAGGGTAAATAATAACACCAAAATAAACTGTCACTCATGCGACCATGCCTAATAAACACTGTGATTCTGAGTATGTGGAAGTCCTGCCCCATGTAAACCTTGCATGTCCTGAAAGCATTTAGAAATCCTTATTTAAGAATTATGCATATGCATCACTTTGTATCTCTTACATTAGATGCCATGTCTTAGGATTTCTTTCATGATCAATGACACTTAGCCTAATTACAAATGCATAAAAGAATATGAAACAGTCCACCCCGCTCTAATAACTGGTCATAACTCATGTATATTCTGCAACACTTAGAACTGCATGCTCTTAGATGTAACAACCTTAAAATTAGTTACAATTCTGATAACTATTACGCATGACCCTACGCCTAGGAAAGCCTTAGGTAATCAACCTTGAAAAAAAAATTGGAACTACTCTTTGTGATTACTGTCTAACTATCAGCATGCTTAAAATCAATAGGCAAAACTAATTAAGACTTCCTCTCTGAGTTATGCAACACAACTGCTTCTTGTTATTGTCACTTAGATATCATGCTTTAGAATCTGAATTAAAACCAAGACCTTAACTGTGTTTGAGTAATGCTGATTCTCTATATTATCTGTAGAGGTACTTGGGCCCTTTCCTGTTTATATGTTATCCCCCTATCTGCAGTCCTATCTTTTTTTCTATATGTTGCCTTAGTATTTTACCTTTAAACCTAAGGGTCTGCCTAGAACCTCCCTCATAGGATAAAAGTCCTAAATTCCTCCGGGACTAATAGGAAGGGACGAGTAACAACATGCAATAGAGGTCGTGACCAACACTTGCTCTAATTACCTTTACGGGGTGGGAAAGGGTAGATATGGATATGATGACCGATGCGCTAATACCATGTGTAGCCCCTATTTGAGGAGTGTCATACCGGGTATTGCATTGATGTGATCCATATTACAAACAAACCTAGGAGACTCCTACTCTATATACATGTTTAGACTATAATCCTTTTCAAAATCTATAAGCTATTAAATATTTTCAAACTAGTAACATATGTGTGCTTAGGCTATGAGCATTTCAAAATCCCCTACTATTTGGACATTAATTGTCTACCTGCTAGTTGTACAAATTCACAAATGCTATTTGGCCAGGAACCACACTTGTGGATTCTGAAGGGTGCCTAACACCTTCCCGTTAGGATAATTTCAAGCCCTTACCGTGCCTCTGGTTGTAAAACTTAGTTGTAAATGAACCCCAATAGGTGTCATAACGCACCTTAAAATCGTTAGGTGGCGACTCTTCAAAACATGCAAACCCTTTCCCAAAAGGAATGAGTTGTCCCAACCAATGTCGTAGACCCTTTTAACCGGCCTCGAAAGGAGTGTTGGGAAAAAGGAGGTGCGACAACATGGCGACTCTACTGGGGAATTCATGATCTTACCATTTCAAATTGCTTTGCGAATTTGTACCTCTTCCTATGTGCAATTACTTGTTTATTTCCTTTAAGCATTTAATTTTTCTCAGAAGTAACGAACATATCTTTTTTGTTTCCTTCCTATATAACCGTTTTAAATTATAAACGTGTGTATTTACTGGTTTCATAAACGTGAAAAATACGTGACTACATGTTTACCATTTATTTCATTATTCATGATCTAACATTCATACTCCACTCGTGCCAAACAAAATCCTATAGCAACACTTGATGAGTGGTTGCGCCCTTCCTATATTATTACCCTCTAAATTTGGAAAGGCTTATTTGCAGTAAAACTAGCCGATCAGCGGTGCAGTCGATGGCTCCGTGACTTTCCCCCTTGAGTTGTCCGCTCAAGGGTACCACTCTTAGAACCAATAGAAACCTTGCTCCATTATACTGTTGCATGCATCATGGTCGAACCTAGCCAGGCTAACGTGTTGTCCGCACAATAGCCTTTAAGATAGCCTTGTCCAAAAGTCCACTAGGTTTCCATAAACCCAAACGGACGTCATCATGTTCTGTACATTTATTTGGAGAATTAAATGCTTCATGCTAATCGTTGATGTTAAATAGTCGAGTCTGGTGGGGGTCAGGGCCTAACCTTATTTGCCTTGCAGAAATATGAGGCACGAAGTCCCCAGATTCGACATGGTCACCAAAATCCACCCAAAATTGTTGGGTTGGTGGGAAGATCTGTATTCTAGTGACAAAACGCTTGCCAAGAAATATCTGGGTAATCTACCATCCCTCCTGGATATCCAACCTAACAATATGATGATAGAGGCTACTACCCTATTCTAGGACTGTGAAAGGGCCGTCTTCCACTTTGGGGACATCGAAATGACGCCATTGTTAGAGGAAATAAGAGGATTGGCCGGTATAGTTTGGGAAACTCCAAGTTTGCTAATGCCTGAAAATCGCACCGGCAAGGGTTTCTTAAAGATGATGGGTTTGAAGAAGAACGCAGAGTTGGGATGTCTGAAGGAATCATACATCCCTTTTGATTACTTTTATGAAAGGTACGGTCATAGCAAATCATACCGTACCTTCCATGATGAATTCGCCATCACATCCTTGGGACACATTCACTGTAGGGTGTTCGTTTTCATGGTTTGTTTCCTGGGACTGATTGTATTTCCAATGAAAAAAGAAAGAATCCATACTAGGTTGGCTATGGTAACCAAGACACTGATGGAGGGAATTGGTGGGCAGAACTTTAGCATCGTTCCTATGATCATTTTAGACATATACCGAGCCTTAGAGAAATGCCAAAGAGGAGCGAAACACTTCGAGGGCTGCAACTTATTTCTACAACTCTAGCTCCTAGAACATCTCCAAAGGGGCCAGTACCGACAAGCGTTTCAGCCAAGGGCGTGGAATGACCACATCGCTTTCCACCATCCAAAGCGAATGACTTACATCCCCGACATGTTTGCTCAGCCTGAGAATGCCAAAGAGTGGGTTGAGTTCTTCGATAATCTGACAGAGGAACAAGTCCAATGGATGTTCGAGTGGTTTCCGACAGAAGAGTTCATCGTCCGGTCTAGAGATGCACCATTCCTGATACTAATTGTCCTGAGAGGAACATATCCTTACGTCCCTCTCCGGGTTATGAGACAAGTGGGTAAGAAGCAAGTCATACCAAGTGTCGACAAGATGAGTCATTTCCGTGCTGACTTCCAGAATGATGATAGCCCTCACAAATGCCACACTCAACACATGTGGCACTCCATGATCGTAATGGAGAAAGACACCATTGATCAAGACAAATATCATGCCGGCTGCACCCCTTTCTATTCGAGTTGGTTAAAATATAATTGGGATGGTCTGGGAAAATCAGGGTTCGTCCGAGGTCACAGGATCATAGACGAAAAGGCCGAGGCTCAGGTCAAGTATAATCAGCTACGTAAAAGGATCCGTGAATGCGAGAGTGAGCACCACGAGATACATGTGTCCAACAAGAAACTGATTGAGGAATGGAAAGACCTGGCCATCAACACCAATAGAAAGCTGGGATACTTAGAGCGAGGCATAATCGAGCTGGAGGGAAAATTCATCAAGAGGGTTGAAGACTTTCAAAAGGCTGAAGGGAGCGAAGGTGGACATCTAGCAAGAGCATAACTACTGCTAGGACACCGCGAGCTAGGGAATCTGTTCGAAGGAATCAAGGATGTCGAGGCTGGGGAAGGTCCTTCTGGGACCAAGTATATAGGAATGTCTTTTTGTTTTTGCTTTATCGATGTAATAAGGCCAATGGCCATTAGTGACTTTATTTCTTTCTTATTTAGTGTCGTTGTGGGATTCGTCTATTTTTATCAATGAAATGAGGCATTTAGCATTTCAAGTTCTCCAAATCAATTTGTCGCTAGGCTTACCTCGGGCACAAAGAGGTTCCCAAATTAGGACGCGCTTTACATTCCCGCACTATGTGTTTAAATACTGCAATACTTTTCATAATCCTCACCGACTTGGTTACCTTTTGTTTTGTTTTTGTTTTCTTTCTTTTACTATTACCCTCCCCAAAGGTTAGTTCGTGCACTCTGGCATCATCATCCTATCTCACAAGATCCTGGGGCCTTCCACCCTCTCCTCCTCCTAGTCCTCCCAAAGGCAAGAAGAAAATGGAAGATTCAAGCAACATCAAAAAGGAGAACACAGTCGAACGGCTAGAGGACACTGATGGCCAGGGTATTCGGGTTGCAAATGAAACTGTGTCACAACTAGAACAAAAGTTGATGAAATTCCAAGAAGAGCTGGATCAGGTTCAAAATATGGCAAGCCTGTCATCACCCTCAGCATCCCAGACGTCAACCTCCCCAACATTTAGAATTCTACACTTCCTCAAAATATCCCAAAACAGCAAAATCATCCCGCATCTCATCATCACATCACTCCACCAAAGAACCAAACCCTCCCAACACAATGTAACACCTGCCATACTCCAAAGAACACTCCACTACTTATCCCGGAACCTCAGAACTCCAGAAACGACCATTTCCACACCCATGCACTTGGCCGCCACAACAATCCTATCTACGTAGAGAATATGCCACACTCCACTCAACATATATCATACACACCTAAGTCTGACAAAAAGGATCTGCTCATCAGGAACTTGGCCGAGGAACTTAAGAAGCTGACCAGCCGGGTTCAACGCATTGAAGGGAGCAAGGGAGTTAAGGGGCTGAACTATGAGGACCTCTGTATACAGCCCGGTGTCGAACTGCCCGAGGGGTACAAACCTCCTAAGTTTGAAATGTTTGATGGTACAGGTGATCCAAGGGTCCATCCGAGGACCTACTGTGACAAGCTGGTTGGAGTGGGGAAAGATGAGAGGATCCGCATGAAGCTGTTCATGAGGAGCTTGAAAGAAGATGCATTGTCTTGGTACATCAGCCAAGATCCCAAGAAGTGGTCAAATTGGGTAAGCATGGCATCTGACTTCATGGACAGGTTTATATTTAATACAGAGAACGCACCAGACGTGTTCTACATATAGAATTTAAAGAAGAAGCCCACAGAAACATTTTGCGAGTATGCTACTCACTGGAGGTCCAAAGCTGCTAAGGTCTGACCCGCCTTAGATGAGGAACAGATGAATAAGTTCTTTGTCCGGGCTCAGGACCCACAATACTATGAGCGATTGATGGTAATTGAGAACCACAAGTTCTCTGACATTATCAAATTGGGTGAAAGAATCGAAGAAGGTATTAAAGTAGTATGGTCACAAATTTTGAAGCCTTGCATACTACAAATAAGGCTTTACAGTCCGGTGGTGTGTCCAAGAAAAGGAACGTGGGAGCCGTGATGGTTGCACAGAGAACCAAATCTCCCCTCAAATACAAAACTTACCCCACACCTCCACTCACATATCAGCCAAACCCAAATTACCAAGCACCCTCACCCTCATACCAAGTTCCACCACCAACTTATCAATCATCTCCACCACCTACATATAAACCTACTTCACCCAGATACTCCCAACCCACTCCTGTTTACCACACTTACAACTCTCAGCCATCCCATTATCAATCACCCCCGCACGCCAAAACATCCCTAGACCTCGACCTAATTTTTATCGCAGACCTCCAAAACAATATACCGCCATCGCCAAACCTATCGACCAGCTGTAAGAGAAGCTAAAAGTTGCTGGTTATGTCACCCCCATCCTGCTGCAATCCCTGAAAATCCTTCCCAGTGGGTTAACCCAAACAAGTCCTGTGCATACGTCTCCGACATGAAAGGACACACCATCGATGAATGCCGCTCTTTGAAGGATAATATACAATCCTTGATTGACAACAAGATCATCGTGGCGAAAGAATCCGCTCAAAATGTCCGCAACAATCCTCTTCCAGACCATAAGGGTGGAGGCATCCACATGATTGAAATAGAAGACGACTGGGACCCCGAGGGATAGATCGAGTTTATCGTGGGAGGCGATGACCCAAAGAAACTGGCGGTCACTCTCAATCCAATCATAGTTCAGATTTAGCCAGCTGAGGGTGCTGAGGTAGATATGTCTGTACCTCTTGAGTTTGAAGCAGCGCCACCCATAAAGACACCAACACCAATTGAGGTCGAATTCATTCCTCCAGCAAATGCACTTGCACCATTTGAGGTTGCTATCCTGCCACCTAAGGCACATGTTCCGTTCGATTGAGGGTAGTCGCACAAATTATAGTGCCGAATCAACCACGCCACCTTTTTATACAAATGATGTACCATGGGACTATAAAGCCGAGGCAAAGTCAAGACTGAAGAAGTTACTGCGGCACAGGGTATGACAAGAACTGGTAGAGTCTACACACCTGAACATCTGGCAGAATCAAGCAAACAGGCTTCCAATCGGCCACCCATTATCAAGACAGGTCCGGACGACATTTGGAGGAAGGTACAAGCCAAGGAATATTCGGTGATCGACCAATTGCACAAGACGCCGGCACAGATATCCATTCTTTCCTTTCTGCAAAATTCCGAGACACACACGAGTGCTTTGTTAAAAGTGCTGAATAAAGCATATATGCCGAATAATATCACTAGTAGGGAAATGGACAATATGGTAGACCAAGTGTTTGAAAGCCATAAGATCACCTTTCACAAAGACGAGTTGCCACATGAAGGGTTGGGTCACAACAAAGCAATGCACATCACTGTGCAATGCGAAAACTATTTCATCACCATAATTCTGATCGACGGAGGATCCAGTCTCAATATCTGTCTGTTGATAACACTAAAGAAATTGGGCAAAGGGCTGCATGAGATAAAAGATGAAGCAATCAATGTAAAGGCTTTCGATGGTTCTCAGAGGTCCACCATTGGTGAGATTAGTCTATGCCTGCAGATGGGACCAACTTGGTTCGAGGTTGACTTTCAAGTAATAGATGTACAAGCATCCTACAACATGCTATTAGGACGGCCATGGATACATGCTGCTGGGGCCGTAGCATCAACGCTACACCAGGCAGTGAAGTTTGAATGGAACCACCAGGAAGTGGTCATTCATGGCGACGGTAGCAACCCTATTTATAGTTGCCAGACTATTATGGCGATCGAGGGAAGAAGGAAGCTAGGTGGAGAAACCTACCACCACATTGAACAGGTCAATGCCATAGATAAGGACAAATGGTGGGATAGCAAGATCGCAAGCATGATGAACTGGCGAGGGTATGAGCCAGGTAAAGGGCTCGGTAAGAACCTCCAAGGGATCTCCAAGCCTATCAAGATCAAGAAACATGGCACCACTTTCGGTTGGGATACGAATATACTTGGGAAGAACTCAAGAGTTGGTCGCCACCATGGCCCGGTCTGTACTACCCACTGGAGCATTAGATACCGCTCCTAGAGTAGACATTTCACCAAGCTGACATTATCTATGGGACAGATGAAGAAGAAGCACTTGTAGCATTGAGGAACCTATTCCTGAAGGACAGTGAAATGTATTGTCGTGAATTTCTCGAGGAGGAGGGGGAGGAAAGCCCTTCCATATAAGTTGTAAGCAGAGGGACATATCTCAAAAATTGGACCGTTAGAACAGCCAGAGCCCGACGAGCCTCGGGGTAGCAAGGCTAAAACAAGCATTGTTCATTGTTTTTACTAAATGATTCTCTTTTCGCATTTTTCAATTCCTGCAATAAGATCTTCAATGTTCAAAACATTTATTCAATTTATCAAAATCATTTTTAAAAGTTTTATGAATCAATATTTATTACTGTTGTTTTTCTCTCACTACTTTATCTATACAACATTACTATTACTTGTCTTGATGAACCAATGATTGTGACATGCAGCGAGACAACGCAACAAACGGACATTGATTCAAAAGAAGATGATATGCCTGACGAGATCGTCAAAGAAGTTGAGAAATTTGAGAACAGACCCAAGTCCAACTTGGACGAGACCGAAGTTGTCAACTTAGGAAATTAAAGAATTGTCAAGGAAACTCGCATAAGCATTCATTTCTCGCCATCAAAGAAGAAGGAATACACAGAATTTCTAAAGGATTATGAGGACATATTCACCAGATCATACGATGACATGACTAGTCTAAGTACATCCATTGTGGCTCACAAACTGCCAACCAATCCAATGTGTCTGCCGGTAATGCAAAAGCTCAGAAAGTTCAAGCCTGATATGAGCTTGAAAATCAAGGAAAGAGTCACCAAGCAGATGAACGCTAAGGTTCTCAAGGTAGTGGAATATCCGACATGGTTAGCTAACATTGTGCCAGTACCAAAGAAAGATGGGAATGTTAGAGTCTGTGTCGACTACCAGGATCTCAATCGGGCCAGTCCGAAAGACGACTTCCCTTTGCCGAACATACACATCCTGATTGACAATTGCGCCAAGCATGAGCTACAGTCATTCGTGGATTGCTTCGCTGGTTACCATCAGATCTGGATGGACAAGGAAGACACTGAGAAAATGGCTTTCATTACGCCATGGGGAGTGTAATGGTATAAGATGATGCCGTTTGGCCTGAAGAATGTTGGGGCCACCGATACGAGGGCTATGACCACTATATTCTACGATATGATACACTAGGAGATTGAGGTATATGTGGATGATGTTATTATAAAGTCCAAGAAAGCCACTGATCACATAGAAGATCTGAGGAAGTTCTTCAATAGGTTGTGGAAATACAATATGAAGTTGAACCCCGCGAAATGTGCATTCGGGGTTCCTGTTGGGAAGTTGCTCGGGTTCATTGTCAGTCATCGAGGGATAGAATTGGACCCGTCAAAGGTCAAAGCCATTCAAGAATTACCACTGCCAAGGAACAAGAGAGATGTGATGAGTTTCTTGGGATGGCTTAACTACATCAGTCGGTTCATAGCACAGTCTACAGTTATATGTGAGCCTATCTTCAAGATGCTGACGAAAGATGCCGCGACCAAGTGGATCGATGATTTCCAAAGGGCCTTCGACAGAATTAAGGAATACCTATCAAAACCACCAGTCCTAGTACAACCAGGTAGACCTTTACTACTCTACCTTGTAGTGTTAGATGGAGCTTTCGGCTGCGTCCTGGGGCAACACGATGAAACAGGAAGGAGCAAGCTATTTATTATCTCAGCAAGAAGTTCACTCCGTACGAGGCTCGGTATTCTCTATTGGAACGCACCTGTTATGCCTTGACTTGGGTAGCTCAGAAGCTGAGGCATTACTTATGTGCCTACACAACATATTTTATATCGAGGATGGATCCCTTGAAGTACATCTTTCAGAAGCCCATGCCCACTAGCAAGCTGGCCAAGTGGCAAATCCTGCTGAGTGAGTTTGACATTGTCTATGTGACTCAGAAAGTAGTCAAGGGACAGGCACTGGCAGACCACCTCGCTGAAAACCCTGTGGATGGAGAATACGAAACCCTAAAAGCGTATTTTCCCGATGAAGAGGTATCATTCATAGGAGAAGATATTGCAGAGTCCTATGATGGTTGAAGAATGTTCTTCGATGGAGCGGCAAATTTCAAGGGAGTCGGCATTGGGGTCGTCCTAATATCAGAAACCGGTCAGCATTATCCGGTATCTGCCAAACTCAGATTCCCCTACACCAACAATATGGCCGCATATGAAGCCTGCATCTTAGGGCTCACAATGGCCATTGACATGAATGTTCAAGAGCTGTTAGTGATTGGTGATTCAGACCTACTTATACATCAGGTACAAGGAGACTGGGCAACCAAGAATTCCAAGATATTGTCGTATCTGCACCACTTGCAGGAATTGAGAAAGAGGTTCACAAAGACGAAATTCCGACATGTCCCCAGTATCCAAAATGAGTTCGTCGACGCATTGGCCACTCTGTCTTCTATGATTCAGCATCCAGACAAGAATTTCATTGATCCCATTCCATTGAAGATCCATAACCAACCAGCTTACTGTGCCCATGTCGAAGAAGAGGCAGACGGAAAGCCTTTGTTTCATGACATCAAGGAATACTTAGCGAAATGAGAGTACCCAGAGCTTGCAAATCCTACTCATAAACACACGCTTCGGAGACTGTCCAACAACTTCTTTCACAGCAGAGGAATCCTGTATAGGAGGACTCCCGATTTGGGATTACTAAGATGTGTCGACGCAAAGGAAGCATCCAAGATACTAGAGGAAATTCATGCTAGGACCTGCGGCCCGTATATGAATGGTTTGTTTTAGTAAAGAAGATACTCCGGGCAGGTTATTATTGGATGACTATGGAAACGGACTGCATCCAATATGTCCGTAAATGCCACCGTTGTCAGATACATGTAGACATGATAAAGTTACCTCCAAATGAGCTTAATACCACAAGCTCACCATGGTCGTTCGCCGCTTGGGGAATGGACGTTATTGGACCAATCGATCATGCCGCCTCCAACGGACACAGATTCATCCTAGTAGCCATCGATTATATCACCAAATAGGTCGAAGCAGCATCCTACAAAGCAGTAACTAAGAAAGTCATGGCAAACTTTGTCCGCGATCGCATTGTTTGTCGATTCGGAATTACTGAATCAATCATCACCTATAATGGATCCAATCTCAACAGCGACCTGATGAAAGCCATGTGCGAGACTTTCAAAATCAAGCACAAGAACTCCACAACCTACAAACCTCAGATGAAAGGAGCTGTAGAAGCCACCAATAAGAACCTCAAAAAGATATTAAGGAAGACGGTAGAAAAGCACAAGCAGTGGCATCAGAAGTTATAACTTTCTCTACTGGGATACCGCACCACAGTCCGCACATCGACCGGGGAAACCCCTTATATGTTGGTTTATGGAACATAAGTTTTCATTCCCGCTGAAGTTGAAATTCCTTCCTTAATGATCATACATAAAGCTGAGCTCAGCGATGCAGAGTGGGTAAAGAACCGTTATGAGCAACTGGCCCTCATAAACGGAAAAAGGATGAATGCAGTATGTCACGGTCAACTTTATCAGAATAGAATGACCCGAGCTTTCAACAAGAGAGTCAAGCCAAGACAGTTCGCACCGGGGCAGCTGGTGTTAAAGAAGATCTTTCCACATCAATATGAAGCGAAAGGGAAATTCTCTCCCAACTGGCAAGGTCCGTATATGGTTCACCGAGTATTGACAGGAGGAACTCTTATACTTGCAGAAATGGACGGAGAAGTCTGGCCAAAGCCAATCAATACAGACGCATTCAAACGATACTATGTGTAATCTTTATGCTTTTATCAATGATGTAAATTGAACTACGCCTGACTTGATTCCTATTAAGAGGGGATACGTAGGCAGCCCTATGTGTTCGGTCACAATTCAATAAAAATTTCATTTTTCCCTGCAATTGGAAACTAGGGCAGAATTTTGAGGAGGACCTTCAAAATTCCGAAGCAAGTTGTCACGACCCAAAACCTATGGTTGTGATGGCGCCGGACACCACTGTCAGGCAAGCCAAACCCTTAATAAGTTGAAATACCTTCCTGTTTAACAATTTCAAAATCGTTGCCTTTATTGCATTTCATAATCTAATAAATAAATTTTTTGTAAATTAAACGCGACAAGAAATCTATTCAATTCAATAAAACAAGACTCACACATCCCCGGAACCCGGTGACACAAGTACATGAGCAATTTCTAAGAATTTATACAATTATACAACTCTTGTCCGAGAAATAAATGGGACAAAGGCAATAGATATAAAACATAGTTACACCGAAAGGAGACTCCAGCAGCTGCGGAACGCCTCTGGATGATTGCAGCCCGTATAAGTCCCCAAATCGATCAGTGTACTATAAAGGTACCTGTGCAACAAAATGCACAGAAAGTGTAGTATGAGTACATATACATATATGTACCCAGTGAGTATCCCGTCTAATCTCGAAGAAGTAGTGACGAGAGGTCGACTCGATACTCACTAAGGTACAACAGTAATAAAGTAAGAAGGATGTAAGGAAAACTGTAGGCAAGTAAACAAATAATCAAGTACATCAATATCCGGCATCAAGTAACAATCTCAAATCAAACAAGTTTGGTATCCGCCATGGCGTACGACCCGCTCCCATATGGTACTCAATCTCGCCGTGGCGTACGGCCCGATCCCACGCTGGTAGTCTCAATCTCGCCGTGGTGTACGACCAGATCCCACCCTGGTAGTCTATATCTCGCCGCGGCGTACGGCCCGATCCCACCCTGGTAGTCTCAATCTCGCCGTGGCGTATGACTCGATCCCACCCTGGTAGTCTCAATCTCGCCGTGGCGTACAGCTCGATCCCACCCTGGTAGTCTCAATCTCGCCGTGGCGTACGACCTGATCCCACCCTAGTAGTCTCAATCTTGCCGTGGCGTATGGACCGATCCTATAATATAATCAATCATCACTCTGTCGTGGCGTACGACCCAATCCCATAATATAATCAATCATCACTCTGTCGTGGCGTACGACCCAATCCCATAATATAATCAATCATCACTCTGCTGTGGCGTACGGCCCGATCCCATAGTATAATCAATCATCAGTCTGTCGTGGCGTACAACCCGATCCCATAATATAATCAATCATCACTCTGCCGTGGCGTACGGCCCGATCCCATAATATAATCAATCATCACTCTGCCGTGGCGTACGGCCCGATCCCATAATATAATCAATCAACACTCTGCCGTGATTCTCTTATCACACTTAATTCAAGCCAAGTATCACAACGTTCAAAGACAACAATACCAATCACACAAGTATACAAGTCATATCTATGCTACAACAGGGGAAAA
>ML269897.1:14844-88543 GCA_005239495.1 Nicotiana undulata
CAAATAACGATAATTCAATGAAAATATACTCAATAGATCATAACCAATTCAAATTACAAAGTTCCTCAGCCCAACTCTATGAAATGACCAAAATGCCCCCAGGCCCACGTTCCTGGACCTCGAAATTTCTTGAAGAAAATCCCTACCCGAAGCTTTACTAATTCAATAACACATTTTACTCAATTATTCATGCTAAATTCGTGGCTAAAATCCAAATTTCCAAATTTCTAGGTTTTCTTCAAAATACTAAGTTTTCCACAAATTTTCCCTAATTTTCATGTTCTAATCCATGATATAATCTTGTATTTAACTTAGAAATAAGTAGAATGATCTTACCTTTGAAGCTTGGTTGAAATCTTCCTTGAAATGCTCTCAAAATTCGCCCATAGTCATGACGAAATGAAGAAAAATGAGCTAAACCCGCTAAAATATCATTCTGCCAAGGTATTTACTCATCGCGATCGCGGAAAATGCTTCGGGATCGCGGAGAACAATTTTTCCAGCCCAAAATTTACTCTTCGCGATCGCGGAGAAGAATTGCCCAGCCTGCCCGGATAGCCTCCAGTAGAATAGTCATAACTTTTCACACACAACTCCAA
Organism: Nicotiana undulata; assembly: GCA_005239495.1. Lineage (NCBI taxonomy): Eukaryota > Viridiplantae > Streptophyta > Magnoliopsida > Solanales > Solanaceae > Nicotiana > Nicotiana undulata. The sequence continues at coordinate 15,444 of ML269897.1, forward strand.
ATGACAAATGGTTAAATGTTCTGAAAACTAGACTCAAAGATATACAACTTTCATGTGTTGGTAATCTTTCAATTCCTTATAGATTTCTAGAATTAAACTGGCAAAATCATCCCATGTGCAACACAACTTTCTTCTTCATCTTCCCCGACACCCTGTAGTGTAACAGCCATAACTCTTTGTGCACAAATCCAAATCATGAATGGTTTACGTTTCTAGAAACTAGAAACAAAGGTCTACAACTGTCATTTGTATACCATCTCCAAATTCCTTATAGATTGTGAGATATGAGCCTCCAAAGTCGAGTCAGTGCAGCAGAACATTTACTCTACGCGATCGCGGAAGGGTTTCCGCTATCGCGACCAATTCCCCCCGATCGCGTAGAACACTGCTGTAGTAAAAAACCAGCAGTTTAAAATGGCCTAGAAATGGTCCGAAACCACCCCGAAACTCACTCGAGCCCCTCGGGACCTCGTCCGAATGTACCAACAAGTCTGGAAACATATCACGGACTTAGTCGTGGCCTCAAATCACATCAAACAACGCCGAAAAAACGAATCGCGCAAGAATTCAACTTTATGAACTTTAAAATTTCTAACTTTCACATCCGATGCCGAAACCTATCAAACCATGTCTGATTGACCTCAAATTTTGCAGGCAAGTCATATTCGACGTTACGGACCTACTCAAACTTTCGGAATCGCATTCCGATCCCGATATCAAAATTTTCAGTTCCGGTCGAATTCTTCAAAAACCTTTAGTTTTCTATCTTTAGCCAAATGACCTTAAATTGACTTCCAGGTATCCGAATTCACTTCCGATCGCGCTCCCAACTCCAGAATCACCATACGGAGCTATTCTCAGACTCGGAATCCTAAACGGACCTCAATATCATTGAAATGTACTTCAAGTCAAACTTAGGAAATTTCCTTAAAATACTGACTTTCCACAATATGCGCTGAACTGGTCCAGGGTTATCCAAAACCCGTTCCGGACATACGCCCAAGTCCGAAATCATCATACAAACCTGCTGGAACCCCCGGATCCTAATTCTGAGGTCGTTTACTCAAAATTTCAGTTTTACTCGATTTCCTCAACTTAAGACTTCCAAAATTAGAATCTTCCTTTAAATTCAACTCCGATCTTCCTGAATTTCAATTCTGACCATATGCACAAGTCAATATACCTGAAATGAAGTTGTTCGTGACTCCTGACTACTGAACGTCGCGCTGGATCTCAAAACGATCGATCGGGTCATTACACAAGCTCAACCGATCGCCGCACGAGCAGCAGTCAGAAATATCAACCAATCAAACTGGGGCAGAATTTCGATGGGGACCCTCAAAATTCCGTAGCAGGAGAGGCGCAAAGAATAAACACGCAGAGAAGTCACAAATTTCATCACAACTGAAAATGCTAAAGTTCGTTGTCCACCTAAAGAACGAGCATGTTCAAAGTCACAATTTCTCGAAACCATCACACTTGCCGACTGTTGCTATCAGCACAAACAAACAATGCTCCGTAGTCACATTGCTCACAATGATCACAACACTAAAATCTATTATCAGCTAAGAATTTCTATTGTCATTTATTTAATTCTTGCATAAGGCTTCCATTATGCCTTTCGAGGTTAAGCTCTACCTCAGCTGCATTCGCATCTTTTCATAAGGCTACCATTATGCCTTCCGAGACTAAGCACTGTCTCCATCTGCATTCTTGCATAAGGCTACCATTTTGCCTTCCGAGCTTAAGCGCTACCTCCATCTGCATTTGTATCTCTACATAAGGCTACCATTATACCTTCCGAGACTAAGCACTGTCTCCATCTGCATTCTTGCATAAGGCTACCTTTCTGCCTTCCGAGGTTAAGCTCTACCTCCATCTGCGTTCGCATCTTTTCATAAGGCTACCATTATGCCTTCCGAGACTAAGCACTGCCTCCACCTGCATTCTTGCATAAGGCTACCTTTCTGCCTTCCGAGGTTAAGCTCTACCTCCATCTGCGTTCGCATCTTTTCATAAGGCTACTTTTCTACCTTTCGAGACTAAGCACTGTCTCCATTTGCATTCTTGCATAAGGCTACCTTTCTGCCTTGCGAGACTAAGCTTTGTCTCCATCTGCATCCTTGCATAAGGCTACCATTCTGCCTTCCGAGACTAAGCACTGTCTTCATCTGCATCCTTGCATAAGGCTACCATTCTATCTTCCGAGACTAAGCACTGTCTCTATCCGCATTCGCATTCTAGCGTAAGGCTACCATTCTGCCTTCTATCCTGCATAAGGCTACCATTCTACCTTCCATCCCGCATAAGGCTACCATTCTTCCTTCCATCATGCATAAGGCTACCATTCTGCCTTCCGAGGTTAAGCTCTACCACCCTTTGCATAAGGCTACTTTTCTACCTTCCGAGGCTAAGCTCTACCTCCAATTTACTTTTCGAGACTAAGCGTTGTCTCAAGCATTATTTACTTCACTTTTCTTTCGGGTTAAGCTTTGCCCTTCAATTCGCAAGACTAAGCTCTGTCTTGTCCGCATCATATTACTGTATTTTTCATGGGCTGAAATATCGTCAACCTGTCCGAAGGCATCATCGTTCGGAGGCACCATATTCATGGCCCGAGAAAACCATGCCATGGCTTGATGATCTCTCTCAAATTTTGCATATCATTATTCAAAGGCGTCATGGTTCGGAGGCACCATCTTCATGGCCCGAGAACATCATTTCATGGCCTACGAATCCTGCATCAAGCAATCCATTTCACCAAATGGGCGAAGCAACATATTACAAAACAATAACTAAGAAAGTTGTGACAGACTTTATCCACGACCGTATTGTTTGTCGGTTCGGAGTTCCAGAGTCAATCATTACTGACAATGCCTCTAATCTCAACAGTGACCTGATGAAGGCCATGTGCGAGACCTTCAAAATCAAGCACAAGAATTCCACAGCCTATAGACCTCAAATTAATGGAGGTATAGAAGCCTCCAACAAGAACATCAAACAGATACTAAGAAAGATGGTAGAAAATCACAAACACTGGCACGAAAAGCTGTCATTTGCCTTACTTGGATACCGCACCATAGTTTGCACATCAACCGGGGCAACTCCTTATTTTCTGGTTTATGGTACAAAAGTTGTTATTCCTGCCGAGGTGGAAATTCCTTCTTTAAGAATCATACAAGAAGCTAAGCTCAGTGACGCAGAATGGATAGGGAGTCGTTACGAGCAGTTGGCACTCATAGATGGGAAAAGAATGAATGCAATATGTTACGGACAACTTTATCAGAGCAGAATGACCAGAGCCTTCAACAAAAGAGTCAAGCCAAGACAGTTCACACCGGGGCAACTGGTGTTAAAGAAGATCTTTCCACATCAAGATGAAGCCAAAGGGAAATTCTCTCCCAACTGGCAAGGTCCGTACATGGTTCAACGAGTATTGACAAGAGGAGATCTTATACTTGCAGAAATGAACGGAGAAGTCTGAAAAAAACCCATCAATTCTGATGCAGTCAAGCGCTACTATGTGTAATTCTTTATGCTTTTCTCAAATGATGTAAATTGAACTACGCCTGACCTGATTCCCGTTTAAGAGGGGATACATAGGCATCCTTGTGGGTTCGGTCACAATTCAACAAAAATCTCATTTCCCCCCGCAATTGGAAACTAAGGCAGAATTTTGAGGAGGACCCTCAAAATTCCAAAGCAAGTTCAACCGATCGCAGCATGTACAACAATAAAAGACGTCAATTGTAACGACCCGACCGGTCGTCTTGCGTTATAGGACCCCGTTCCCCTGAATGAGACTTCCCGTAGTGGCTTTTTATGATTTATGACCTGTGGGGATGGGTGGTTAGGGATTCGGAAGAGTTTAGAGTGGTATAGGAACACTTAGTTCCATAAGGTTGGCCTTTAAGGCTAAGTTTGACTTTGGTCAACGTTCTAAGTAAACGACCTCGGAATTGAGTTTCACCGATTCCAGTAATTTCGTATGATGATTTCAGACTTGTGCGTGTGTCCGGAATGGGTTTTGGACGACCTAGGAGCGTTTCGATGCCCAATAGAGAAAATAGAGTTTCCTTAAGTTTAAATTGAGGTTTGGAACGTGTTTTTGTGTTATCGAGGTCCGAATGGAATTCCGAGACCGGAAATAGTTTCGTTATGTCGTTTATGACTTGCTTGCAAAATTTGGTGTCATTCCAAGTAGTATAGGTTGGTTTGGCGCATTGTTAGCGAATTCAAGAACTTAAGTTCTTAAGTTTGATCCTAAGGGGTTTTGAGGTGTGATTTTTAGTTTTAGCATTATTTTGAGTGTTCTGAAGGCTCGAGAGAGTCCGTATTATGATTTGTGACTTGTTGGTATATTTGGAGGGGGGATCAGGTGGGCCCAGGTGCCGCTAGGGCACCAAACGAGGCCAAAAACTAGCAGCTATAACTGCCGGTGCACCAGATCTGGTGTAACCACACCTGCGGTTGACCAGTCACAGGTGCTAGACCGCTCCTGTGGTCCAGGACTCGCAGGTGCGGATCATATTCCGCAGATGCGGGCTCCTCTCCGCAGGTGCGAGCCCAGGTCCCTTTGTCTAATTCCGCAGGTGCGAGGTGATCCTCGTAGATGCGAGACCACAGGTGCGGTCTTTGAGCCGCAGGTGCGGAATCCCTGTAGGCAGTGAGGTCTTTTAAAATACGGGAAAACACCATTTTTGAGCATTCCCACCTTTTTCCTTGGCGATTTTAGGCATGCAAAAGAGACTCCCAACTTAACCACTGGAAGGTAAGTAATTTCCACCCTAGTATTGATTTAATACTTGAATTCCTAGGTAGATTAACATCTTAAATTAGTAGAAATCATGGGTTAGGGCAAAAATCTAGGTTTTTATGAAATGAGGGAATTACCATGGAATTGGTTATGAAAACACACAAAAATCCTATATTAATGACCCTAAGGTTATGGGTAATTGTTTCCTTCGGAAATTTCCGGAATCCGAGCATGTGAGCCTGGGGGTGTATTTTGGGATTCTTCGAAGAAAGTTGAAATAACTAAGTAAATAGGGGAATTTCATGCCTTTGAGTATAAATTAATGTATTTATGCATCATTTTACTAGTTTCGAGTCCTTGGGAGACGAGTTTGGAGTTTCGGGCGCGTTCTTGACCTGTAAAGTAGGCTCGGCACGAGGTGAGTCTCCTTTCTAACCTTGTAAGAGGGAATTGTCCCAATAGGTGATTATAAATGATTGCTTGTCCTTATTTGCGGGGGCTACGCACGCACGAAGTGACGAGAGTCTGTGCGTAGCTACTATTATGCCTTGTCTGGTAGTTTAGGATTCACCATCATGCTTTATGTGTTGTATCCGTGATCTTGTATGTGGACTAGGTAGTTTGATATCCTTGAATTGCATATATGAATGCCTAGGAGGTTATGTTTCGAAATTGGTATCAATTGAATCCCTTTTTATGCTAGAAAGACCCCTTGTTGATTATCTAAAATCCCTGAGGATTATGTACATGTATACGGGAACCCGAGTTGCATGTATTATTCGAAAGCGGGGCAACCCTATTATTATGATAACCGCGTCGCATGTTCAATTCGCGAGCGGGGCAGATTGATGCATCTATGATTCGGGCCATTCGACCCTCGGCAGTGCATATTTACTTTTCACGTCGTACTGACTGTACGTTCACGGTCTGTTATATGTTTGATAGATTATGAGAAGCAACTTGTATGCCATGGAAAGGGATAGTGTGAGGGTACTAGAGAATGTTATCTGATGCTCATTTTTGTATTACTGATCATTGTTGTTATTATTGTTCCGCATGTATATATATTTCATATTATTTGACCCTAGTAAGTATCACGTCGACCTCTCGTCACTACTTCTTTGTGGTTAGGCGGGATACTAACTGGGTACATATACTTAATTGTACAAGTTCTGAGGCTGGTGCATCTGGTTATTAGTCCGGAGCTCGATCCTGAGAATATATTTTGGACCTGACTTCACGGTGAGATGCTTCCCCTAGTGTTTCTCAGCAGCACTATGGAGTTGTCTTTTGTTTATATCTGTCTTCTTCTTTCAGACAGTAGAACAGTTTATTCCATCTTTTGTATATTCTACTAGTACGCCTGTACACTTGTTACACTAGTTCCTGGCACACGTAGTAGACATTACATTTTTGGGACTGTTTATGTTGAATATGATCCTTTTGGGTACATTGGTTCAAGTTGGTTAATTTACCCGTTTTCACTTAACGATTTTAAACTTAAAACTTGGTAAGTAGTGGAACATTTTATGTAAAAAGGAAATCACGCTAATAAAACAAGTGGCTTTCCTGACCCTGGTGTTGGGTGCCACCACGACCTGAGTTAGGATTTTGGGTCGTGATAACATGGTATCAGAGCTCTAGGTTCATGTAGGTCTCACGAGTCACGGGCAAACCCATTATAGCCTTGCGGATCGGTACCGAAATGTCTGTACTTATCTTTGGGAGGCTATAGGGTGTTAGGAAACCTCTTTTGTTCAGATTCTATCGTGCAGTCGACAGTATACTAAATATCACTCTTTTATTCTCTCACAGATGGTGAGGACGCGCGCAGCTGACGTTCCAGACCCGGGAGGTGCTGCAACCCTCGCCGTCCGAGGTCGTGGCAGAGGCCGGGGGAGGGCGCCGACCTGAGGTAGGGGACGAGGGCGTCCTAGAACTGTTCCATTAGCACCCCCAGCAGATGATCCCATTATTGACGAGCAGGGCGAGGTGCCCCCAACAGATCCAGCTCTGATGGACTTCATGACATCATCGGGCTTCAGGGGGTCATGGGCCGTATGATGCGGTTCATGGACTTTATGACTCAAGTTGGTTTATTTCCATCGGGTCCTGCCACATCCCAGGCGGGAGGGGGAGCCCAGACCCCTACTGCCCAGGCCGCAGGTCATGCAACATCAGTATATCAGATCCGGGTACACTGCCCGTGGGCGGGGCCCATCCGGTAGCAGCATCACCTGAGCTCAGACCAGCTGCGGACGGCGATCCCTAGAAGCTATTGGATATATGGACTAGATTGCACCCTCCAGTCTTTGGGGGTAATCGAGGCGGGGATGCCTAGGACTTCATTGATAGGTGCAGGGACAGACTGCACAATATGAGGATATTGGAGTCCCATGGAGTCGACTTCAGTACCTTTCAGTTGGAGGGCAGGACCCGCAGATGGTGGCAGTCTTATATTCTTGGCAGACTGGAAGGTTCTCCTCCTGTCACCTGGGAGCGGTTTACTCGGATGTTCCTGGACAAATACATTCCCCCCTCAGAGAGGGAAGAGATGCGGTACCAGTTTGAGCAGCTGGAGCAGGGTCCGATGTCGGTGACAGACTACGAGGCTAGGTTTTCTGAGTTGTCACGTCATGGACTTATCATACTACCTACAAAGACTGAGAGAGTGCGGAGGTTTGTAGCTGGGTTGCATCCAGGTGTTAGGGCCAATATGGCCCGAGAGGTGGAGATGGGGACTCCTTATCAGGTGGTAGTGGAGATTGCTCGCAGGATCGAGAGTTATTGGTCGAGGATCAGAGAGCCGGTGCAGCAGGATAAGAGAGCCAGATTCTCCGGTGATTTCAGAGGCGCCCTAGCTGGGGGAAGAGGTTAGTTTGGCAGGGGCCAGCCCAGCAGGCCCCCAAATTCAGCACCACCACCACCTCCTCGTGGTGCCCCAGTGAGGCTTTACTTCAGTGCTATGTCAGAGGGTTCTCATCGTCCCCCAGTTATCCAGGGTTTTTCTTCAGGGCAGCAGGCCATGCCACCAGTGAGATGTTATGAGTGCGGGGATTCCGGCCATATTAGGAGGACTTGTCCTAGGTTTCGGCGCAAGCCAGTACAGTAGGGTTATCAGCCTATGAGTTCAGCACCAGCAGTCCGGCCACCTAGAGGTGGAGGACAGGACGACAGGGGTCGTCCTAGAGGTGGAGGCCAGTCAGGGGGAGGTCAGTCAGCTTCTGTTCGTTCCGGCGTAGCTCAAACGTCTGGTTCTCCAGCTAGATTCTATGCTATTCCGGCCAGATCAGATGCACTGGAATCAGATGCCGTGATTACAGGTATTATTTCAGTATGTGGCAGAGAGGCATCTGTGTTATTTGATCCAGGATCCACCTATTCATATGTTTCAGCCTTATTTGCTCATTTTCTGTATGTTCCTCGCGAGTCCTTGGGTTCTCCTATTTATGTGTCCACTCCTGTGGGCGATTTTGTAGTGGTAGATCGGATTTATCGGTCTTGTGTGGTTACCTTCTGTGGTTTCGAGACTAGAGCGGACCTCTTATTGCTCGATATGGTTGATTTCAAGGTTTTCTAGGCATGGATTGGCTATCTCCCTATCATGCCGTTTTAGATTGCCATGCTAAGATAGTTACTCTAGCCATGCCCGAGTTGCCTAGGCTGGAGTGGAGAGGTTCCTCAGTTAGTGCAGCCAGTCGAGTTATTTCCTTCCTTAAGGCTCGACATATGGTCGAGAAGGGTTGTCTGGCCTATCTTGCTTATGTGCGGGACACCACCGCCGAGTCTCCGACGATTGATTCAGTGCTAGTGGTTCGAGAGTTTGCGGATGTATTTCCTTCATACCTTCCAAGCATGCCTCCGGATCTTGATATTGACTTCTGTATTGATGTAGCTCCAGGCACTCAGCTTATTTCCATTCCCCCGTACCGTATGGCTTCGAAAGAATTAAAGGAATTAAAGGAGCAACTTGAGGAGTTGTTGGCTATGGGGTTCATCAGGACGAGTGTATCGCCTTGGGGTGATCCTGTCATATTTGTGAAGAAGAAGGATGGGTATATTCGGATGTGTATTGACTACCGCCAGTTGAACAAGGTCACTATTAAGAACAAGTACCCATTACCGCGCATCGATGAATTGTTTGACCAGTTGCAGGGTGCTCGGGTGTTTTCTAAGATTGATTTGAGATCAGGGTACCACCAGTTTAAGATTCAGGACTCAGATGTTCCGTAGACTGCTTTTCATACGAGATATGGTCATTATGAGTTCCTGGTGATGTCCTTTGGCTTGACTAATGCCCCAGCATCATTTATGGACTTGATGAACAGGGTGTTTAGGCCGTACATTGATTCTTTTGTCATTATATTTATTGATGACATTCTGATTTACTCACGTAGCATGGGCGAGCACGAGCAACATTTGAGGGTTGTGCTCCAGACTTTGCGAGAACAGAAGTTATATACTAAGTTCTCCAAGTGTGAGCTTTGGTTGGATTCCGTGGCATTCTTAGGACATGTGGTATCCGGAGAGGGTATCAAGGTTGATCCTAAGAAGATTGAGGCAGTTCAGAGTTGGCCGCATCCTACTTCAGCTATAGAGATCAGGAGCTTCTTGGGTCTAGCAGGTTATTATCGCCGATTTGTGGAGGGCTTTTCATCCATTGCCGCCCCACTGACAAGGTTGACTCAGAAGAATTCCCTATTCCGATGGTCCGACGAGTGTGAAGCGAGCTTTCAGAAGCTCAAGACAGCATTGACCTCAGCACCAGTTCTAGTATTGCCTTCCGGTTCTGGGATGTATCAGTATATTGTGACGCTTTACGCATTGGTTTGGGATGTGTGTTGATGCAGGAAGGGAGAGTTATTGCTTATGCTTCGCGCCAGCTGAAGGTTCATGAGAAGAATTACCCTGTGCACGATCTGGAGTTGGCGGCGACTGTTCATGCTCTTAAGATTTGGAGGCACTACTTGTATGGGGTGTCTTGTGAGGTTTATACAGACCACCGCAGCTTGCAGCACTTGTTCAAGTAGAGGGATCTTAATTTTAGGCAGCGCAGATGGATTGAGTTGTTGAAGGATTATGATATCACCATTCTTTATCATCTGGGCAAGGCAAATATTGTAGCGGATGCCTAGAGCAGGAAGGCGGAGAGTATGGGTAGTTTGGCTTATATTGCAGCAGAGAGAGACCCCTATCCTTGGACATTCAGTCCTTGGCTAATCGCCTGGTGAGATTAGACCTTTCAAAGCCTCGCCGAGTTCTTGCACATGTGGTTGCTCAGTCTTCGTTATTAGGGGAGATTAAGGCCTGACAGTATGATGATCCCTGTTTGGCAGAGCTACGGGAGACAGTGGTTCAGGGTGGTGCCAAGGAGATTACCATGGGTGAGGATGGTGTTCTGAGACTTCAGGGCCGTTTGTGTGTTCCTAATGTTCATGGCCTGAGGGAGAGGATTCTAGAGGAGGCTAACAGTTCACGGTATTCTGTTCATCCTGGTGCTACCAAGATGTATCGTGACTTGAAGCAGCATTTCTGGTGGAGGCGGATGAAGAAGTACATAGTGGAGTATGTGGCTAGATGTCTTAATTTCCAACAGGTCAAGTATGAGCACCAGAGGTCAGGAGGCCTACTTTAGCAGAAGCCCATTCCTGAGTGGAAGTGGGAGCGCATCACTATGGACTTCGTGGTTGGGTTGCCTCAGACATTGCGTAAGGTTGACGCGGTTTGGGTCATTGTGGATAGGTATACCAAATCAGCGCATTTCATTTCAGTAGCTACTACTTATACTTCTTAGAGGTTAGCCCAGATCTACATTCGGGAGATAGTCCGGCTGCATAGTGTGCCGGTGTCCATTGTATCTGATCGAGGTCCTCAGTTCACCTCGCACTTCTAGAGAGCATTGCATAGTGAGATGGGTACCCAGATAGATCTCAGAACAACATTTCACCCTCAGAATAATGGTCAGTCGGAGCGTACAGTTCAGATATTGGAGGACATGCTCAGGTCATGTGTGATTGACTTCGGAGGTCAGTAGGACCAGTTCTTGCCTTTGGCCGAGTTTTCTTACAATAATAGTTTCCAGTCCAGCATCGAGATGGCTCCATTTGAGGCTTTGTATAGTCGGCGATGTCGTTCTCCTATCGGGTGGTTTGATCCTGGCGAGGCTAAGCTATATGGCACCAACCTGGTGAAGGATGCTTTGGAGAAGGTGAAGTTGATTCAGGAAAGGCTCCGCACAGCACAGTCCAGATAGAAGAGTTACACGGATTAGAAGGCGCGTGATGTATCATTTATGGAGGGAGATAAGGTCTTGTTTAAAGTCTCGCCGATGAAGGGTATCATGAGATTCGGGAAGAAGGGCAAGTTGAGCCCACGGTTTATAGGTCCTTTTGAGGTATTGAGGAGAATCAGAGTGGTTTCTTATGAGCTTGCTTTACCTCCCAGTTTACCAAGAGTTCATCCGGTCCTTCATGTATCAATGCTCCGGAGGTACCATGACGACTTCTCTCACGTGATTGATTTCAGCACCATCCAGTTGGATGAGAGGTTGGGCTACGAGGAAGAGCCAGTTGCTATTATTGACAGGCAGGACCGCCAGTTGAGATCCAAGAGAGTTTCTGCTGTAAAGGTCCAGTGGAGGGGCCAACCAGTCGAGGAGGTGACTTGGGAGTCCGAGGAGGACATGCAGAGCAAATATCAACACTTATTCAGCACTTCAGGTATGATTCTAGACACGTTCGAAGACGAACATTTGTTTAAGAGGTGGAGAATGTAACAACCCGACTAGTCGTTTTGTGTTATAGGACCCCGTTCCCCTAAATGAGACTTCCCGTAGTGGCTTTTTATGATTTATGACCTGTATGGACGGGTGGTTCGAGATTCGGAAGAGTTTAGAGTGGTATAGGAACACTTAGTTCCTTAAGGTTGGCCTTTAAGGCCAAGTTTGACTTCGGTCAATGTTTTGAGCAAACGACCTCGGAATCGAGTTTCGATGGTTCCGGTAGCTTTGTATGATGATTTCAGACTTGTGCGTGTGTCCGGAATGGGTTTTGGACGACTCAGGAGCGTTTTGGCGCCAAATAGCGGAAATAGAGTTTCCTTAAGTTTCAATTGAGGTTTTGAACGTGTTTTTGTGTTATCCAGGCCCGAATGGAATTCCGAGACCGGGAATAGTTCCGTTATGTCATTTATGACTTTCTTGCAAATTTGGTGTCTTTCCGAGTAGTATAGGTTGTTTCGGCACATTGTTAGCGAATTTAAGAACTGAAAGTTCTTAAGTTTGATCCTAGGGGGGTTTTGAGGTGTGATTTTGAGTTTTAGCGTTATTTTGAGTGTTTCAAAGGCTCGAGCGAGTCCGTATTATGATTTGGGACTTGTTGGTATATTTGGATGGGGGATCGGGTGGGCCCAGGTGCCGCTCGGACACCAAACGAGGCCAAAAACAAGCAACTATAACTGTTGGTGCACCATATCTGGTGTAACCGCACCTGCGGTTGACCAGTCACAGGTGCGAGACCGCTCCTGTGGTCCAGGCCTTGCAGGTGCGGCCCCAGGTGAGGCTGCCATTCCTCGCAGGTGCGAATCATATTCCGCAGGAGCGCAGCCGCAGGTGTGGGCTCCTCTCCGCAGGTGCGAGCCCAGGTCCCTTTGTCCAATTCCGTAGGTGTGAGGTGATCCTCGTAGATGCGAGACCGCAGGTGCGGTACTTGAGCCGCAGGTGCAGAATCCCTGTAGGCAGTGAGGTCTTTTAAAATACGGGAAAACTCCATTTTTGAGCATCCCCACCTTCTTCCTTGGCAATTTTAGGCATGCAAAAGAGCCTCGCGACTTAACCACTGGAAGGTAAGTAATTTTCACCCTAGTATTGATTTAATACTTGAATTCCTGGGTAGATTAACATCCTAAATTAGTAGAAATCATGGGTTAGGGAACAAATCTAGGTTTTTATGAAATGAGGGAATTACCATGGAATTGGTTATGAAAACACACAAAAATCATATATTAATGACCGTTAGGTTATGGGTAATTGTTTCCTTCAAAAATTTCCGAAATCCGAGCATGTGGGCCCGGGGGTGTATTTTGGGATTCTTCAAAGAAAGTTGAAATAACTAAGTAAATAGGGGAATTTCATGCCTTTGAGTATAAACTAATGTATTTAGGCATCATTTGACTAGTTTCGAGTCCTTGGGAGATGAGTTTCGAGTTTCGGGCGCGTTCTTGACCCGTAAAGTAGGCTCGGCACTAGGTGAGTCTCCTTTATAACCTTGTAAGAGGGAATTGTCCTCATAGGTGATTATAAGTGATTGCTTGTCCTTATTTGCGGGGGCTACGCACGCACGAAGTGACGAGAGTCCGTGCGTAGCTACTATTATGCCTTGTCGGGTAGTTTAGGATTCACCAGCATGCTTTATGTGTTGTATCCGTGATCTTGTATGTGGACTAGGTAGTTTGATACCCTTGAATTCAATATATGAAGGCCTAGGAGGTTATGTTTCAAATTTGTTATCAATTGAATCCCTTTTTATGCTAGAAAGACCCCGTGTTGATAATCTGAAATCCCTGAGGATTATGTACATGTATACGGGAACCCGAGTCGCATGTATGATTCGCGAGCGGGGCAGCCCTATTATTATGATAATCGTGTCGCATGTTCGATTCGCGAGCGGGGCAGATAGATGCATCTATGATTCGGGTCGTTCGACCCTCGGCATTGCACATTTACTTTTCACGTCGTGGTGACTGTACGTTCACGGTCTGTTATATGTTTGATAGATTATGAGAAGTCCTGTAATTGAACTGTTGATTCTGTGAAAGAGATAAGGTTAAAGAGCCTGTATCCCATGGAAAGGGATAGTGTGAGGGTTTTAGAGAATGTTATCTGATGCTCATTTCTGTATTACTGTTCATTGCTGCTATTATTGTTCCGCATGTATATATATTTCATATTGTTTGACCCTAGTAAGTATCACGTCCACCTCTCGTCACTACTTCTTCGAGGTTAGGCGGGATACTCATTGGGTACATTTTTTGTTTATGTACTCATGTTACGCTTATGTACTTAATTGTACAGGTTCTGAGGCTGGTGCATCTGGTTATTAGGCCGGAACTCGATCCTGGGAGTATATTTTGGACCTGACTTCACGGTGAGCTGCTTCCCTTGGTGTTTCTCAGCAGCACTATGGAGTTGTCTTTTGTTTATATCTGTCTACTTCTTTCAGACAGTAGAACAAATTATTCTATCTTTTGCATATTCTACTAGTCCGCCTGTACACTTGTGACACTAGTTCCTGGCACACATAGTACACATTACATTTTTCGGACTGTTTATGTTGAATATGATCATTTTGGGTACATTGGTTCAAGATGGTTAATTTACCCGTTTTCACTTAATGATTTTAAACTTAAAACATGGTAAGTATTGGAACATTTTATGTAAAAAGGAAATCTCGCTAATAAAACAAGTGTTTGGTTGCCTGACCCCAGTGTTGGGCTCCATCACCACCTGGGTTAGGATTTTGGGTCGTTAGATCAACCCATCTAACTGGGGCAGAATTTTGAGGAGGACCCTAAAAATTCCGTAGCACAAAAGGTTGCAATGTCTTGAACCGTGTCACGGTTGTCGGTTCATCTAAATTGCTTAAAATATATTTTATACTTTGTCTTTACAAAATCATGCTTGCTTGCTTTCAAAAATAGCTCTATTTAGAAAACGCTACCCCGATGATATAAACAGGATCATCAGACCAAGCAGGACGAGTCGGGTAAAGCCAGCGGGGATGCGAACCAACCTTCCCCATCTACAGAACTCACGATTTTTCTTTGGATGCAGGAACAAAGTGCAAATAGGTTTCCAAGTCACAAACCTCAACACAATTGCAAATGCCAAAATTTGCTATCAGCACAAAAAACGAACATGCTCAAAGTCACCATTGCAAATGCCAAAATTTTCTATCAGCACAAAGAACAAACATGCTCAAAGTCACAATTCTCGAAACCATCGCACTTGCCGACATTTGCTATCAGCACAAAGGATAACATGCTCCGTAGTCACAATTCTCACAACAATTGCAATACCACAATCTACTACCAACTAAGAAATCCTACTAGTATCTGTTATTTATTCTCTTGCATAAGGCTAATCTCTGCTTTCCATTTGCATAAGGCTAATCTCTGCCTTCCATTTTCATAAGTCTACTCTTTGCCTTCCTATCTTCATGAGGTTAAGATCTACCTCCATTTTGCATAAGGCTAATCTCTGCCTTCCATTTTCATAAGGCTACTCTTTGCCTTCCTATCTGCATGAGGTTAATCTCTACCTCCATTTTGCATAAGGCTAATATCTTCCTTCCATTTGCATAAGGCTACTCTCTGTTTTCCTATCTGCATGAGGTTAAGCTCTACCTCCATTTTGAATAAGGTTAATCTCTGCCTTCCATTTGCATAAGGCTACTCTCTACCTTCCTATCTCCATGAGGTTAAGCTCTACCTCCATTTTTGCATAAGGCTAATCTCTTCCTTCCCTTGCATAAGGCTACTCTCTGTCTTCCTATCTGCATGAGGTTAAGCTTTACCTCAATTTTTGCATAAGAATAATCTTTGCCTTCCCTTGCATAAGGCTACTCTATGCCTTCCTTTGTATGAGACTAAGTTCTGTCTCCATACTTGCATGAGGCGAAGCTCTACCTCCAATTTACTTTTTCACCGAGACTAAGCGCTGTCTCTCAAGCATTATTTACTTCGCTCCCCTTTCAGTCTAAGCTCTTCCCTCTATTTCCCAAGACTAAGTTTTGTCTTGTGGACATCATATTATTGCATTTCATGGGCTGAAATATCGCCAACCTGTCCAAAGGCATCATAGTTTAACAACATCATCCTCATAGCCGAAAGAGACCATGTCATGGCCTTAGGATCTCTCTCGATTCTACATATCATTATTCAAAGGCGTCATAGTCTAACGGCATCATCCTCATAGCCAGAAGACACCATGTCATGGCCTGAGGAACTCTCTCGATTCTGCATATCATTATTCTAAGGAGCCATAGATCGGGGACACCATCTTCATGGCCCGAGAACACCATTTCATGACCTGCGAATCTCTCATCAAACAATTTATGTCCCAGGACATCATGGTCTGGGGACGTCATCCCTAACCGTCCGACGACAACTTTCATAGTCCAAAGGGAACCTGCATCATGTCTAAATTTATGCACAATATACGCTTGTATTACTCTTATTTGCAGTTGACCCGGCGAGCAACGACTATCCCAGAGCGATCCCGCTCCAGTTCGCTCAACTATTATCAAACCTGGTTTCCCACATTAACCGTTCATTCGCCCTTCCCTAGATATTGCGTATGTTCTTGTGACAATCTCATCGGTATACTTCGCCGATGAATCTGGAACAACATACGGCTTAATTCCTGTAAAACCGGGGATATATAGGCAGCTCAGAAACCAGAGTACGGCCTAAATCTCTCCAACCATTTCGCTCGGTCAAAATTGGCCATCATATCTTTACCTGACAATTCTTTCATCATTTTCGGGTAAAGAGGGGCAGCTGTTGATACCCAATTGTTTCTCAAAATATTTAAAAATTGCACATATACCTTCAAAATCATGCATTTATAACAATTGGTATTTTTCCATAATTTTCCTATATTGTTTATTAATTTATCCATCATTTTATTTCCAATAAATAATTATAAAATTGCATCACATATGATTTCAAAAGAATTTCTTGATTTAATTTATTATTTATGGTCCCATTAAGACCAAATTATTTCATAATTAGCCAAATTGGCATCTTTTGGCTATAATTGCAATAACTTTGCAATTATATCCCAAACATATAATTTTGTACTGTTTTCTACCAGACATTAGTCATTGGTATTTTAAAATACTAAATAATCATTTTAGACTATTTTTCTATGCATGAAATTCATTTTTTATAATTATCAGCTATTTTACTAATTATTTTAATTAATTCGAATTGGGTATTTAACAAATAGCCTATTTTTAATTCAATTTCAGCCTATTAAAACCAACCCCAAACCCCAATTGAATCAGCCCAATACCCAAAGCCCAATCCTAAATCCACCCGACCCAATATCTGATTAAATTGTGACTGTTGATCAATTGTGATCAACGACCCAGATCCACTACATCCCTTAATTAACCTAATATTCTACCCCCCCCCCCCCCCCCACCCCAAACCCCCCCCCCAAACCATCAATCACTCTTTCCCTCTGCCGTTACACCCTCTCATTCTCTCTCAAGCTCTCTGCCTAACCATGGCTCTACTCACTGGCCACCTGCTCGCCGGTAACAATGGTGGCTCCAGCACCACCCCTAGCCTCCATGTCTTCCCCCCACATGTCGGATTCTTGTTGTCTCGAGGTCCTCAAGGGACCAGTGGCTGTTCACTTTTCCCCTGGGCCTGTGCTCACCGTTCTCAGTCCACCTTGGCCCGTCTAAGTAAGATCTTTCTATTTCCGGTTAAATCTATGGCTTCTAAGCCTGAATCTCTCTATCTTTGGGTTGGTCTCTCTCTGAAACCCCAAGTTTATGGTATTTTGAGTTATTTTACTGTTTTCCCTAAGAAACTTTCTGATTTTTTCAAAACATCTCTTCGTCTTCACAACTAGGGTTTCTTAACCCCTTTCAAAACGACTTTTCCTTTTATTTTAAGTGCTATCCTACAATCTTTATTGTGTTTAAACGGCTTATTTATGTTTTCCCTTTTACCTGATTAACTATGTTAAAACCATAATTCTTTTGGCTTTAATCCTTGGTTCTGAGACTGTCTTTGCTTATTTGTCGTTGATTTGTATGTATACTTGTTTCTCATGAATACATTGTAAGTTTCTGCGATTTTTCCATATTATGCTTATTAGGTTTTTTTATTTTTGCTTCTTCTGCCTATATTATGTTTACTTTGTTTATTGACAGAAACTTGTGGTAACTTCCTCTAATCAGTACTATTTTCTAGTTGAATCCCTGTTTTTCCATGATTTCTACTCTATTGTGTTTATTAGGGTTTCTGATTTTGCTCCTTCTTGCCTATACTGTGATTGTTTCGTTTATTTACAGAAATTTGTGTTAACTCCCCTTAATCAGTACACTCCTATTTGTATCCCTAATTTCTGGTAATTGATATCTTTCACTGATTTCTTATGATGATCTCCTTTCCAACCTCTAAGTTATTTTCTTGCTATCACGACCCCAAATCCTAACAGGCCATGATTACGCCTATCGTGGAACTAGGCAAGCCAACCATCACATAACTACTCATTTATTTTAATATAATTTCTCAAAACTCAATAATAACCAGCATAATAAGTATAAAACTTTCTCTAAGTCTTTAAGAAAGCACAATATAATCTGACAGTCTAAACAAATCCCCCAGAACTGGAGTCAACTGATCACGAGCATCTAACAATAGTACTAACACTCCTAATGTCATAAAACAATGTCTCATAACAAAATACTAAATACTAATGAAGGAAGGGAAATTGAGAAGTTGTGGACGCTGGACAGCTATCTCGAAATCCCAAAGCTGATTACGAACGGACGCAAGTGACTACTGCTCAGAACCAGTACCTGGATCTGCACACAGAGGTGCGAGGAGTAATGATGAGTACGCCAACTCAGTAGTAATGAAAATAAATCAAGTTCGAAGATAAGAAACCCACAGCACAAAACACCAATCCACAAAACAGTAAAACACCGAGTCTCCATAATGTGTACATTTAATACATAAGTTTGAAAACCAATTTCCGTAAAAATCCTTTGAAAAAGTATATTTCTCCAAATCTTTCTCAGTAAAAACTCCCAAAATATAAGTTTAAAAGATTAAATGAATCGTAATCAAAACTCAGTAAAATATCATTATAAAACCGCCCCTCGAGGCAATTCATCTCTCATAATCAATCTCTCAGCACCTCACCATCCCTCAGCACCTCACAGTCACTCAGCATCAGCCCCTCGGGCAACCTCACTGTCACTCATGCCTCCCAATCACTCATCACTCGGCACTCAGCACCCGCATTCAGTAGGTACATGTGCTCACTTGGGGTGTGTACAGACTCCGGAGGGGCTCCTACAGCCCAAGCGCTATAAACAGCCAAATCATGGCATCAATCACTCAGGATCTCGGCCTCTCTCATATCATAAATATCCTCACAATATTGGCCCTCAACCTCACTCAGTCAGACACTCACAACATGCCACTCAGGCCATAAATAAACGGGGTTCTCGACCCAAAACAATATTTCATTTCAAGAAATAATATCGATAAACTCTGAGTGTCAAAACAAATTTAGCAAAAAAGACTGAGTGAAAAATCATAATTTATAAGTGAGGAATATCAGTAAAGTAGCCCCCAAGGGGTTAGAACAGATCGGCACTAGGCCCCAAACATGACTTATAGCCCAAATATATCAAAACATAGTAATACTATAAAACATATGCTTTAAAAGCAGTTTCGCAACTCAATAGTTGCCTAAAAAGGAACATATTTCCAAATTTCCAATTCGTGCACGCCCCACACTCGTCATCCAGTGTGTGCGTCACTCCAAAACTGTGAAAGGATGTAAAGTCTGGGGTTTCATACCCTCAGGACAGGATTTAAAGACATTACTTACCTCAAACTAGCCTGAAAAGCTACTCCGCAACACGTTTGCCCCTCGAATCAACTTCTGAATGCTCCAAATCTATCAAGTTCATATTTTCACATCAAAATATGCTAGGGGAATGAAACCCAATTGAAAAATATCAACTTTATGCATAAAACCCGAAATTAGTCAAAACCCGACCCCCGGGCCCACGTCTCGGAACTCGATAAACATTAAACCAAAAACGATCCTCATCATCTCACGAGTCCGTACATATAAATAACTCTGAAATCGGAGTCCGATTGACCCCTCAAATCACCTCTAAAATGTCTCTTAAACTGAAGCCCTAGTTTTCTCCTTTTTCCAACCGATTTTCCTTAAATAACGTTGTTAATAAGGTCTTTAATCACACATAATCGAGTTAATGAGTCCAAAAATCTTACGTCAATGAAGAACTATCTTTTCCCTCTTCAAAATCTCTTTAAAAGCTCTATTCCCGTTCAAAAATGGTGGAAAAGTGGGCAAAGGTCGCGAATGGGTTTAATATATACTGCCCACTTAATTCTTCATTGCGATCGCGGACATCAGGTCGCGATCGCGAAGAGAAATTTCCCAGTCTCACAATTTAACCTTATGCGATCGCGAATAACACCACACGATCGCGATTCAATAAGCCTCAACTCAACGCGATCGCAGTCCTAACCACGCGACCGCGTAGCATAACTAACCAGCTCCCACACGCACTGACCAGCACCTCTCACCTACGCGATCGCACTCCTACTCTTGCGATCGCGGTTCACAAAAATGGCCTGGCCTCAGATTACTCTACACGATCGCGGCTATAGCCATGCGATCGCGATGAAGGGATACCAGCTGCTGTAACACCAGAAAACAACAGACTTCTTAAGACCAAAAGTGCCCGTTAACCATCCGAAATCAATCCCGAGCCCCTCGGGACCCCAGCCATACATACCAACATATCCCATAAAAGCATTCAAACTTAGTTGCACCCTCGGAACACCCAAATAACATCAAAACACCGAAATCACATCAAATTCAAGCCTATGAACTTTGAAATTCCTAAATTCCACCAACGATGCCGAAACCAACCAAAACACATCCGATTGACCTGAAATTTTGCACACATATCCAAAATGACATTACGAACCTGCTCCAACTTCCAAACCTCCATTACGACCCCGATAGCCTATTTTTCACTGCCGACCGGAAATCGCCAAAGACTAACTTTCGCCAATTCAAGCCTAATTCTACACCAGACATCACAAAAATATTCCAAACACACTCCTAAGTTCAAAATCACCTAACGAATCTATCTGAGCCATAGAATCCGCATTCCGAGATTGTTTACCAATAAGTCAACTCCCAGTTGACTTTTCCAAATCTAAAGCTACTTTTAGAGACTAAGTGTCTCAATTCTCACTACAACTAATCTGCACCTAAGCCAACCGACTCTAACACATCATAAATAGTATAACCAACCTATGACAAGGAAAAAATAGTAATAATAATGCATGTTCTACGTAACGACCGGCCGGGTCGTTACATTCTCCCCCTCTTAAACAAACGTTCGTCCTCGAACGGGTCTAGAAACATATCTGGAGTCTCAAACAAGTGAGGATATCTGCTCTGCATCTCCCGCTCGGTCTCCCAAGTAGCCTCTTCCACTGGCTGACCTCTCCACTGAACCTTCACTGAAGCTAAATCCTTAGACCTCAACTTTCTGACCAGACGACCTAAAAGATCCACCGGTTCTATCTCATATGACATATCATTCTCGATCTTAACTGTGCTGAAGTCTAAACATGCGACAGGTCACCAACATACTTCCAGAGCATCGACACATGAAATACCGGATGAATACTCGACAAGCTGGGTGGCAAGGCAAGTCTATACACCACCTCTCCAACCTTCCGAAGCACCTCAAAAGGACCAATAAACTGGGGACTTAGCTTTCCCCTCTTCCCGAACCTCATAACACCCTTCATGGGTGACACCTTACGCAGTACCTTATCACCCTCCATGAAAGACACATCTCCGACCTTCCGGTCCGCATAACTCTTCTGCCTAGACTGCGCCATGCGAAGTCGCTTCTGAATCAACTTCACCTTGTCCAACACATCCTGAACCAAATCTTTGACCAATAGCCTGGCCTCACCCGGCTCAAACCAACAAACCCAAGATCTACACCTCCTACCATATAAAGCCTCATATGGGGCCATCTGAATACTTGACTGGTAGCTATTATTATAAGCAAACTCCATGAGTGGCAGGAACTGGTCCCATGAACCCCCAAAATCAATCACACATGCACGTAACATGTCCTCTAAAATGTGAATAGTCTGCTCCGACTGCCCGTCGGTTTGAGGATGAAATGTTGTGCTCATCTCTACCTGAATGTCCATACCTCTATGCACGGCCCTCCGAAACTGAGATGTTAACTGAGTACCTCTGTCAGAAATGATAGAAACTGGAACTCCATGCAATCGGACAATCTCTCTGATGTAGATACCAGTTAACCGCTCCGCAGTATAAGTAGTACTGACAGGAAAAAAGTGCTCAGACTTGGTCAGTCGATCCACAATGACCCAAATTGCATCAAAACCCTTCGAAGTCCGTGGAAGCCCAACTACAAAATCCATGGTGATCGCTCCTACTTCCACTCCGGAATATCTAACCTCTGAAGTAATCCACCTGGTATCTGGTGCTCATACTTGACCTGCTGGCAGTTGAGACACCATGCTACATTCTCAACAATATCTCTCTTCATCCGCCTCCACCAATACTGTTGTCTCAGATCTTGATACATCTTCGCGACACTCGAATGGATGGAATACCGGGAGCTGTGGGCCTCTGCCAATATCAACTCTCGAAGCCCATCCACATTGGGCACTCAAATACGGGCCCTGCATCCTCATAACCCCGTCATCACCAATAGTCAAATCCCTAGCATCACCTCGACGGACCCTATCCTGAAGAACTAACAAGTGTCGGTCATCATACTGGCGTGCTCTAATCTGATCATAAGGAGAAGACCGGGAAGCCATGCTAGCTAATATCCGTGGAGGCTCTGAAAAATCCAATCTCACCATCTGACCCGCTAAAGCCTGAACATCAAGTGCTAAAGGTCGCTCTGCTGCTGAAAGGTAAACTAGACTCCCCAAACTCTCGGCTCTGCGACTCAAAGCATCGGCCACTACATTGGCCTTCCCCGGATGATACAAAATAGTGAGGTCTTAATCCTTGAGAAGCTCTAACCACCTTCTCTGATGCAAATTCAAGTTCTTCTGCTTCTACTGATACTGCAAACTACGATGATCAGTGAAAATCTCACACTGCACTCCATACAAATAATGGTGCCAAATCTTTAAAGCATGAACAATGGAAGCTAACTCAAGATCGTGCACTGGATAATTCTTCTCGTGCACCTTCAACTGTCTAGACGCGTAGGCAATCACCCTACCGTCCTGCTTCAGTACTTCTCCCAAGCCAACTTTAGAAGCATCATAGTAGACTGTATAGGAACCCGGACCACTAGGCAAAACCAGTACCGGAGTTGTGGTCAATGCTGTCTTGAGCTTCTAAACGCTCTCCTCACACTCATCAGTCCTTCTGAATGGACCACATTTCTGGGTCAATCTGGTCAAAGGTGAAGCAATAAAAGAGAATCTCTCCACAAAGCAACGGTAATATCCCGCCAGACCAAGGTAACTCCTAATCTCTGTAGCTGAGGACGGTCTGGGCCAACTCTGCACCGCCTCAATCTTCTTCGGATCAACCTGAATACCCTTAATGGACACCACGTGCCCCAAGAAAGCTACTGAACCAAGCCAAAACTCACACTTGGAGAATTTTGCATAAAGCTTCTCCCCCCTCAACCTCTGCAACACAACTCTCAAATGCTGAGCATGTTCTTCCTGGCTACGAGAATACACTAGGATATCATCAATGAACACAACGCTGGTTCATGGAGGGATTTTCATCTATAGCAGCCCCTATGACCAAGTTGACGCAGAAGAGTGTTCAGTTCAGATGATCTGAGGAGTGTGAAGCGAGCTTTCAGAAGCTCAAGACAACATTGACCACAGCACCAGTGTTGGTATTGCCCACAGGTTCAGGTTCGTATATTGTGTATTGTGATACTTCACGGGTTGGACTTGGTGCGGTATTGATGCAGGATGGCAAGATCATAGCCTACGCATCTCGTCAGTTGAAAACCCACGAGAAAAATTATCCAGTTCACGACTTGGAGCTTGCAGCTATTGTTCATGCCTTGAAGATTTGGAGGCACTACTTGTATGGGTTACCGAGTGAGGTATTCACTTATCACAAGAGTTTGCAATACTTGTTTAAGCAAAAGGAGTTTAATATGAGGCAGAGGAGGTGGTTAGAGTTGCTGAAGGATTATGATATTACTATTCTCTATCTTCCAGGGAAGGCATCAATTGCATGAACGCAGCTGGGGAATTGGTCAGCCCAAATGACATAACCAGAAACTCATAATGACCATATCTGGTCCTTAAAACAGTCTTCGAAATGTCATAATCCCGAATCCTCGACTGATGATACACGGTCCTCAAGTAAATCTTAGAGAACACTCTAGCTCCCTGAAGCTGGTCAAACAAGTCATCAATATGGGGCAAAGGATACCAGTTCGTCACCGTAAACTTATTCAGCTGCCTATAATCAATACACATGCGCATGGAGCCATCCTTCTTTTTCACAAACAATACCGGTGCACCCCAAGGTGACACACTAGGCCGAATGAACCCCTTATCTAAGAGTTCCTGAAGTTGTTCTTTCAACTCCTTCAACACCGCCGGTGCCATACAATAAGGTGGAGTAGAGATAGGCTGGGTGCCTGGAACCAAATCAATACCAAAATCAACATCCTTGTCAGGGGGCATGCCTGGAAGGTCTGCAGGGAATACATCCGGAAAATCACGGACCACCGGAACAGAATCAACAGAAGGAGTCTCACTACTAACATCCCTCACAAAAGCAAGATAGGATTCACACCCTTTCTCAACCATACGATGAGCCTTCAAATAAGAAATCACTCTGCTAGGCATATGCTCAATAGACCCTAACTCTCCGAACTTCGGGCATAACTAGGGTCACGGTCTTAGCGTGACAATCAAGAATAACATGACATGGGGATAACCAACCCATGCCTAGTATCACATCAAAATCAACAATACTGAGTAACAACAAGTCTACTCGGGTCTCCATACCCCCTAATAGATATCACACACGACCGATACACACGGTCCACAATAATAGTATCGCCCACCGGAGTCGAAACATGAACAGACGTAACTAAGGACTTACAGGGCATATTCAGAAAGTGAGCAAAATATGACAAAACATAAGAGTACGTGGAACTAGGGTCAAACAAAGCCAAAGCATCGCTGTGACAGACCGAGATAGTACCTGTAATCACCATATCGGAAGCCATAGCATCAGGCCTAGCTGGGAGTGCATAAATACGTGGCTGGCCTCCACCTGCTCGACCTCCCACTCTAGGGCGGCCGCTTGCTACTTGACCACCACCCCTAGCTGCCTGGGTGGGTGGTGAAGTGACTAGGGCTGAAGTCGAGGGATGAACCCTCTACTGAGATGAACTACCAGGACGATGAGGACACTGCCTCCACCTATGTCCAAACTCTCCACACTCGAAATAACTACCTGGAGCTAGATATGGGGACTTAAGAGAACCCCTGCCACTAGAATAGCCACCGGATGAACCATGCATAGAAGAACCCTGGAATGATGATGCTATGAATGAGCTCTGAGCTGGAAGGGCACTAAAATATGAACGTTCTGGATAAGAGCTGTGGGGACCCTGGCCCGTAGATGTGCCACTATAAGCTGGGCGAGATCACTGAGGAGGTCTAAATGGACGACCTCTGTTGTGCTGAAACTGCCCTCTAGAAGGGCTACCACTGAAACTACCTGATCCCCGAGGCCTCTTGGCCTCCCTCTCCTCACGCTCCTGCCTGCGAACCGACTCAATATCCTGAGCAATGTCAACAACCTGGTCAAATGTAGCTCCAGACAATTTCTCCCTGGTCATCAAATCCGAAGCTGATACGTGAGACCATCTACAAACCTCCCTATCAGTAAGGACTAACTCAGAGGCATGTCGAGCCAACTCAGAAAACTTCATCTCGTACTGTGTAACTGACAACTCTCCCTGGCGCAGCAGCTCAAACTACATGCGTTGCTCCTCTCTGTGGGACTGAGGAACATACTTCTCCAAAAAGATCGTGAAAAACTGCTGCCATGTGAGGGGTGCTGAACCAACAGGCCTACGCCTCTCAAATTCCTCCCACCAAGTGAAGGCAGCGCCAACAAACTGAAATGTAGAAAATGAGACCCCAATGGTCTCAAGAATACTAGCAGTACGGAGTATCCTCTGGCACTTATCTAGAAAACCTTGGGCATCTTCACCCTCTATGACGCAGAAAGTCGGAGACTGAAGTCTACTGAACCTCTCGAGCCTACACTGCTCATCCTCGGGCGTAGCTGGGACCACATATTCCTGAACTGGGGCAACCGGCTGGGCTAGGACCGCCCCCGGTGTCTGCATGCCTTGTACAACCTGCTCAGGTGTCCGGGCAGCTGGCGTCTGAGTGCCTCCTCCGGCCTGAGATGTAGCGATAGTAGTAGCCATAGAAATTGCTTGAGCCAAATTGGTACACACTGTCAGAATCTGAGCCAGGGTCTCCTGAAGACCCGATATGGCAATAGGCACTATCGGTGCATGAGCCTATCCCGCTGGAGCACCCTCGGCGGGAACCCGGTCCTGAATAGTAGGGGGATGAACTGGTACAGCCCCGGATGCTGCATGGGCTGGTCCCCTACCTGTGCCACGGCCTCAACCGTGATCCGTAGCGCGTGTCCTCACCATCTGTGAGAGAATGAAACAACATGATTTTAGATCCCCAGAATCAATAGAATGGAACGACCGAGTTTAAGAAATGAGATTTTTCCTAAGAGTTCTGTAGCCTCTCGAAGATAAGTACAGACGTCTATGTACCGATTCGCAAGACTCTACTAAACCTGCTCATGACTGTTAGGTCCTATGTAACCTAATGCTCTGATACCAACTTGTCACGACCCTAAATCCTAACAGGTCGTGATAGCGCCTATCGTGAAACTAGGCAAGCCAACCATCACATAACTACTCATTTATTTTAATATAATTTCTCAACACTCAATAATAACCAGCATAACAAGTATAAAAATTTCTCTAAGTCTTTAAGCAAGCATAATATAATCTGACAGTCTAAACAAATCCCCCAGAACTAGAGTCAACTGATCACGAGCATCTAAGAATAGTACTAACACCGCTAATGTAATAAAATAATGTCTCAGAAATAAATACTAAATACTACTGAAGGAAGGGAAATGGAGAAGTTGTGGACGCTGGACAGCTACCTCGAAATCCCAAAGCTGATGCCGAACGGATGCAAGTGACTACTGCTCAGAACCAGTACCTGGATCTGCACACAGAGGTGCAGGGAGTAATGATGAGTACGCCAACTCAGTAGTAATGACAATAAATCAAGTCTGAAGATAAGAAACACATAGCACAAAACACCAATCCACAAAAAAGTAAAACACCGAGTGTCCATAATGTGTACATTTAATACGTAAGTTTTAAAACCAATTTCCGTAAAAATCCTTTGAACAAGTATATTTCTCCAAATGTTTCTCGGTAAAAACTCCCACAATATCAGTTTGAAAGATGAAACGAATTATAATAAAAAATCAGTAAAATATCATTATAAAACCTCCCCTCGGGGCAATTCATCTCGCATAATCAATCTCTCAGCACCTCACCATCCCTCAGTAACAGTCCCTCAACACCTCACAGTCACTCAGCATCAGCCCCTCGGGCAACCTCACTGTCACTCATGCCTCCTAATCACTCATCACTCGGCACTCGCCACTCAGCACTCGCACTCAGTAGGTACATGCGCTCACTGGGGGTGTGTACAGACTCCAGAGGGGCTCCCACAGCCCAAGCGCTATAAACAACCAAATTATGGCATCAATCACTCAGGCTCTCGACCTCTCTCATATCATAAATATCCTCACAATATTGTCCCTCGACCTCACTCAGTCAGACACTCACAACATGCCACTCGGGCCATAAATAAACGATGTTCTCAACCCAAAACAGTATTTCATTTCAAGAAATAATATCGATAAACTCTGAGTGTCAAAACAAACTTAGCAAGAAATACTGAGTGAAAAATCATAATTTATAAGTGAGCAATACTAGTAAAGTAGCCCCCAAGGGGTTAGAACAGATCGGCACTAGGCCCCAAACATGGCTTACAACCCAAATATATCAAAACATAGTAATACTATAAAACATATGCTTTAAAAGCAATTTCGCAACTCAATAGTTGCCTAAAAAGGAACACATTTAAAAATTTCCAATTCGTGCACGCCCCACGCTCGTCATCTAGTGTGTGCTTCACTCCAAAACTGTGAAAGGATGTAAAGTCCGGGGTTTCATACCGTCAGGACAGGATTTAAAGACATTACTTACCTCAAACTAGCCCGAAAAGCTACTCCGCAACACGTTTGCCCCTCGAATTAACTTTCAAATGCTCCAAATATATCAAGTTCAGATTTTTCACATAAAAATATGCTAGGATTCCGTACATATAAAGAACTCTGAAATCGGAGTCCCCTCAAATCACCTCTAAAAGGTCTCTTAAACTCAAGCCCTAGTTTTCCCCTTTTTTTCCTCTGATTTTCCTCAATGAAGAACAATCTTTTCCCTCATCAAAATCTCTCCAAAAGCACTATTCCCGCTCAAAAATGGTGGAAAAGTGGGCAAAGGTCACGGATGGGTTTAATATATACTGCCCAGTTAATTGTTCATTGCGATCGCGGACATCAGGTCGCGATCGCGAAGAGCAATTTCCCAGTCTCACAATTTAACCATTTGCGATCGCGAATAACACCACGCGATCGCGATTCAATAAGCCTCAACCCAACGCGATCTCATTCCTAACCACGCGATCGCGTAACATAACTAACCAACTCCCACACGCGCCTCTCTATCTCTACGCGATCGAGCCAAGACCCACGCGACCACACTGAATAGCACTTCTCACCTACGCGATCGCACTCCTACTCTTGTGATTGCGGTTCACAAAAATGGTCTGGCCTCAGATTACTATACGCGATCGCGGCTATAGCCATGCGATCGCGATGAAGGGATACCAGCTGCTGTAACACCAGAAAACAGCAAACTTCTTAAGACCAAAAGTGCATGTTAACCATTCGAAATCAATCCCGAGCCCCTCGGGACCCCAACCATGTATACCAACATATCCCGTAACATCATTCAAACTTAGTTGCACCCTCGGAACACCCAAAATAATATCAAAACACCGAAATCACATCAAATTCAAGCCTATGAACTTTGAAATTCCTAAATTCCACCAACGATGCCGAAACCAACCAAAACACATTCGATTGACCTGAACGTTTTCACACATATCCAAAATGACATTATGAACCTTCTCCAACTTCCGAAATTCCATTCCGACCCCGCTAGCCTATTTTCCTTTGCCGACCGAAAATCGCCAAAAACTAACTTTCGCCAATTCACGTATAATTAGGACATCACAAAAATATTACGAACACAGTCCTAAGTCCCAAATCACCTAATGAAGCTATTCGAGCTATAAAATCCGTATTCCGAGATCGTTTACCAATAATTCAACTCCCAGTTGACTTTTCCAAATCTAAAGCTACTTTTAGAGACTAAGTATCTCAATTCTCACTACAACCATTCTGCACCCAAGACCACCGACTCTAACACATCATAAACAGTATAACCAACCTATGACAAGGCAAAAAAACTAATAATAATGCATGTTCTACGTAACGACCGGCCGGGTCGTTACACTTGCCTTATTTTATAGTCGACTATATTGTCAAGTTGATTCTTACGTTATTTCCCTAATTAGAATCTTATGAACCTAGCCTAATTACTTGCACTGTTTGAAATTATTTCCTTATTTATGCTCCAGTCATACATAATCTCTTTCCTTAATTGTTACCTGTCTTTTACCGTTTGAATAACTCCCTTAATTATAGGAGTACTTGCACTGATTTACCATTATTGGTTTTGAGTTCCGTAATTGCTGTACAATTTTGATTCTTACCTTATTTCACCTAGCTTCAAACTACTATATATACTACTCTCATTAACAGTCTACATACACGAACACATTAGTTCAAACTCTCTCTCACACTAAAACTCTCTTCTGCTCTCTCTTTCTTGGTACTTGCTACTTACTACTGCTACTAAATTAGCCGGCTGCAAGCCAAGGAAAATTATTATACTCTCCTGTTCTTCACTTTGTGTTTACTCTCCTTACTGGTATGTTTAGATTTTAGAATTCAAGTTCTCAAACCAATGTGTTTCCTCCTGCTTCAGTTTATCATATTCTTAATTTGTTTCTATATATTGTTTTGATGTTCAACATGTAATTGACCTGCTTCATCTAGCATGCTAGTTATGTCTAACCCTCTTAGGAAATTTGTGAACATGTTTACTCCCCCTGGTAGTTTGTCTTAATGTGACGCTACCCTGTTTTGAATGCTTGTCTACCTATTGTCTAGTCTTGATATGCATCTACTTTTTGCAAAACCTGATTTGTCACTCTAAGTGTCTGATTCTATGTTGATTCTAAAATTCATACTATGTCGGTACCATTGGTTATCTACAACCCCATTAACCCCCTAAGCACTTCTGACTCTATGAAACCCTCAGTAATTCTGAAACCTATGACCTATTGACTTGAAACTTCTATGCTTCTGTCTGTTATGTGTTCACCATACATGCTCTACTTGTCCCTAATCCCCAATGACCCCTGTGTGAAAAATTGAGTGTTGCTGAACCTATTTGACTCTGTGTTTGATCTGTTGTTGGAATTGTTACACAACTCTTGTCAAAACTATGTTTTTACTCAACAACTCTCCTATTTTATAAAACTATCTCAACTGAGTCCTTTTCAAATACTACTTTTCTATTAAAACATTTTCAAAACTATGTCAAGCACTCTCACTCTACTCTTAGGTCCTTAAGTTCTGCCCCTCTAATGTGTGACTGCTTTGGGATCCCTATGAGATCCCTCTAAACTCTGATGCATTGGAGCTAGCTCTTCCACACTGCACTTACTCAGTTCTGGTTTTGAAATCTGGGTGTGAGCACTGCCCGGGATCCCTTAAGGTCCTTAGGAAATACTGACACACCCGGACATGAGAAAGGCTATGAAACACTTGGGCATTTGAGGTTCTGGAAATCTAGGCCTGTTTTCAGGCTCCCTATAGTGTAACTTCTTCTTTTTCTTTATTTATTTATGTAATTCATTCAAATATTAGTTTGTAATAATTATTGTAAACGAATATTGGGGATGGCTAGATAAATGGGGAGGGTAGCTATGTAGTTTCCATCAATGTTGCTGGGTAGAAATCCTGCTTTAGGCTTTTACATTCCCTATACTTGCGTTAGAATCACTGCTTTAGGATCAATACATTCAAATCATGTCATGCACTAGATATCATGTTTTTAGGATTACTGCTTCAACATCTCATTTGACACTAATACATGTTTATCACTTAGAAAACCTGCTCCTAGGTTAATAAACAACATTAACATAAAAGTTGTTACTTCTGCGCATTCAAATCCTGTCCTAGCAATTCTGTAATTCTTTTTGGCACTTAGAGATCATGCTTTAGGAATTCTGTTAAGATCATTGCCATAGAAATTGTCGTTTCTGTGCATTTAGAAATCATGTATTAGGAACTCTGTTTGCATTTGTTTAATTACGCCTAGTTTAAACTACTGATTCATAAAAGAGGTATAAAACAGTCTCACATTTGATTATCCTTTTTTAAATAAGACTGGTAATAATCCCTGTATTATCAGACTTACAACACCTAGAATAGCATGCTTCTAGGCCAAAAACAGCTTCTAAATTGTCTAATGATTCTGGTAACTATGATGCAGGATCCCACGCCTAGGCAAGCCTTAGGTAACTAATATGTATAAACTGGAGAACTGTTTTCTTCTGTGTTTGCTGCTTAACAACTCATAATTTTAAAAATCAGTAGGCAAACTGATTAGGATCTTACTGGCAAGTTTATAAAAACAAAGTTGCATATTTTCTGTGCATTGACATCCACTTAGATATCCTGCTTAGGTGTTTCCCTTAATAAAAACTGCCTCTTTGTTGTGTTTGAGACGTGCTGCTTATGTGCATTATGTGTGGAGGTAAACCTGGGCCTCTTAACTGCTTCTTTCTGTATTTATCTGTTAAGTCCTATGTGTTCTTGCCTGTCGCCTAGAATTTTCTCCTTTAAAAAACCATAGGTGTCTATCTAGAACTACCTATACTTAGAGGTCCTAAGCTCCTCGAGGACCATTAAGAAGGTACGGGTAACAACACGCATAGAGATCGCTAAATAAACTCGCTTAATAACCGCTAAGGGGTGGGGTAAAGGGTAGATATGGATATGATGACCGGTGCGTTAATTCCACGTGTAGACCCTCTTCTGAGGAGTGATTACCGAAGATTGTACTGATGTGATCCTATAGGACAAACAACTTAGGACTCCCTTATTCCTTATATATGTATGCTTAGGCTGTAAATCCTTTTAAAACCTTATACATGTTCTTAGACTTTAAATCCTTTCAACTTTATCACATGTGTGTGCTTAGACTGCGAATCCTTTCAAACCTTTAGTTGTTAACATGTATACTCTTTGACTACCTATTTGCTACTTGTTTGAATTTACAAAGCTTGTTTGGCCGGGAACCACAATTGTGGACTTTTAAGGTTGCCTAACACCTTCCCCTCGGAGTAATTTCAAGCCCTACCCAATCTCTGGTTATCCAATCAATGTTATTATGACCCTTAGTAGGTGCCCTAACGCACCTTAATTCGTTAGGTGGTGATTCTTCAAATCTTTATTTATCCCTTTCCCAGGAGGAAACGAGTTGTCCCAATAATGTCAAAAACCCTGAGTGATCCGAAAGGAGAGGAAAAAGGGGGGTGCGACACCCGCACCTGCGCATTTCCAGCTGTCAATTCCACATTTGAGGACCATTTTGCGAACCAGCAGCTCCGCGGATGCGGACCCAACTTCGCACCTGCGAAACACCAGCACCAGCTCTCTTCTCCGACACTAAAATGAGCATAACTTCCTCATATGATGTCCAAATTTGATGATTCCTTTTGCTATAGCTCCGTAATTACGATACAAATCTAATTCTTCAATAAAAACAGAAATTGGAGCTCATTTTCTTAATGTGGTACCATTTATGCTTGAAGAAATGATGCCGAAACATAAAAAACGAGCGCAACACAACCCAGACCTATCCGAAACTCACCCGATCCCCTCGGGACCTCAACAAACAATTCCCATAAGTCATATGTAACTACCCGAACTTAGTCAAACCTTCGAAAAACCCAAAACAACACCAAAACACCGAATCAACCTCGGATTCAAGCCTAAGATCTTCTAAAATTCAAAAATTCGCCAACGATGCCGAAACTTACCAAACAACAACCGAATGACCTGAAATTTTGCACACACATCACAAAAGACACTACAAACCTATTCCAACTTCCGAAATTCTATTCCAGCCCCGATACCTAATTTTCCACTGCCGACCAAAATCGCCAAATTTCCTACTTCCGCAAATTCAAGCCTAATACTACCACGGACCTCCAAATTACATTCCGGACACAATACTAAGTCTAAAATTACCCAACAAAGATGTTGACATCATCCAAAACTCATTCAGGAGCCATTTACACAAAAAGTCAAATTCTGGTCAAATTCTCACTTCTTAAGCTTCCAAAACTAGAATCCTTCTTCCAATTCGACTCTGAATCATCTGGTAATTGAACCCAACCATGCATGCAGGTCGATATACATAATATGAATCTGCTCAAGGCCTTATACCACCGAACAAAGCTTAAATTCTCAAAACCACCGGTCGGGTCGTTACATTCTCCCCCTCTTAAAACAAGCGATCGTCCTCGAACATGTCAAGATTCGCCTCGAAGTCCTCAAATCACTGAATGCACACTTCCAACATACACCCAAGGGTGATCCCATGTCACCCCACTCTACATAAGCCTGACAACACCATATAACCTGCAATTTTTCCTTTCTACCAACAGCGATAAGCCTCATACCCCAAATTCTCACCTTCTATTCATGTACAAAAAAGACCTGATTCTAAATTCATATCCGGTATCAGTCTCAACCAGATGCATCAACTCATGCCTACACCCACAAGGTATGACCACACAACATAACACACCACACATAGGCCATTAATAACACTTCTTATCACAATAGCTACCACAAATCAACCCAGCACTAGCAGTTAGCCTTATATCTGATAGAATCTCTGTTTCAAACCTCTGTAACACTGAGTAATGGTGCAAGAAACAAGAAGACTTCATAATTAGACACCCGAATCACCAAGCTACAACTAACACCACCGGGCACACACCCCGCAAGCTGAA
Source organism: Nicotiana undulata (assembly GCA_005239495.1). Taxonomy (NCBI): domain Eukaryota; kingdom Viridiplantae; phylum Streptophyta; class Magnoliopsida; order Solanales; family Solanaceae; genus Nicotiana; species Nicotiana undulata. The sequence continues at coordinate 49,411 of ML269897.1, forward strand.
ACTCAAGAAACACATAACGAAAATGGCTGAATATGAAAAGAGAAACACATAAGGGAACTACCAAACAATCCCACAGGCACAACTCTCTATCAATACTGACATATAAAAGCAATATAACAAGGAAGAAGTAAAGAATATGAATAGATCACAAGTATCCCATCCTGATATAACTTCCATCGCGGTACTCAGCCTGGTTCCAACATATTGAATCACAAGAGATCACGAGGGTCTCGCCCTCAACTCTAAATCACATACTGAATATATATCATACCAATTGAAACCTTCCACTAACTCATCAGAGTATCAAATCATAGTTCGTAACCAAAAATATACTCAGGAAAAATAACATCAAGCTTACCATGATGATCAACTAGGACTCACTTCTAGTCTCACCACTCTCAATGATGAATAAAAACCATGATAGACGCGGGCTACCAGTCATAGAATCTCCCAACAGGAGCAAACACAAAAATAGAGTGCAAAGCATGAAGCTCACTCACAAATGAAGCAACAAATAAGGAACTCGTTCCGACCAGTAGAACCATAATCAAATGCAAATGGTGCCCCTATGTAACAGATCAAAACATACATGTATGATCATATCTGGCACAATGAGCGCCCTCTACTCGCCTGAATAACTCGTTGTGACACACCTTCCCGAATCCTAGGAAATCTCTCACCATGTGGCTGATATCTCGACACTCAAAGCAACCTCTCTGTTGACGTGGCTGTGGAAACTGAGCAGTACGAGTACTATGAGACCCATGAGCACCTAAAACACTGCGCGAAGCCGGAAGTGCAAACTGAACTGGCTGACCCACAAACTTCTACCATGTCGTACCCTGCCTCCAAATTAAGGACCAGTAGATCTCTCCAGTCTACGAGGCCTCCTCGCCTACCTATACTCTCTCTCCTGATCTTTTCTGTCCTCTCACTCTCGGTCCCGCATGCCCCCTAACCGGCAAGCGATCCTTACCACCTGCTGAAATGAAACATATAACTCCAACTCTCGAGCCATGCCGAACTGAATATCATGCCTGAGCCCCTCAATGAATCTTACAGACTCGCCCTCTAACTATAGTGACCAAGGCAGGTGCATATATGGCCAAATCACTGAATCTGACGGCATACTCTAATACTGACATAGTTCCCTGATGCAACTACTCAAACTCTGCGCGCCATGCCTCTCGGGGGGACTGAGGTGAAAACTCCCTCAAGAACATCTCTGAAAACTGACCCCATGTAAGTGAAGGTGACTCGGCTGGGCTACCCAACTCATATGCCCGCTACCACTGACAAGCCGCTCCTCTGAGCTGAGACGTGACAAAAGCAACCTCGCTCGTCTCCACAGTACTCGTAGCACGAAGAATGCAGTGACACTCCTCCAAGAAACCATGGGCATCATCTGTCGTTAATCCACTGAAGGTAAGAGGGTGGTACTTCTTGTACCTCTCAAGTCTGAGTTGTTCTTCCTCAGATGTTGCTGCCCTAACCACGAGCTGAACTGGAACCACATCTTGTGCTGCCATGACAACTAGAACCTGAACAACATGATCTCGCTACTCTGAAGTGTAGGCGGCGGGGGTCTAGGCTCCGCCCCTGGTCTGTGAAGTAGCTGGTGCACCTGGAATCAACCCCGCCTGATTCAATGTACCAATTATACTCAGGAACTGTGCCAAGGTCTCCTGAAGTCCAGGGGTAACAATAGGCGCCTCTGGTACCTGCCCCCCAACTGGAACTACTGGCAGCTCCTCAACGGTTGCTTTGGTAGGTGCCCTAAATGCGGCACGTGCTCCTCGTCGACCTCTGCCTCTACCTCTAGCGACATCTGTCTCGGGGGTAACATCATCAGGAACCGCGTCTCGTGTCCTCACCATCTGTGAGAGAATGGAATGATAAATTTCAAACTTCAAGATCAATGACCTCGCACGATAGGAATGAAGGAAGTGAAATTGTCCTAATAGTTCCGTAGCCTCTCGAAGATAAGTACAGACATATATGTACCGATCCGCAAGACTCTACTAAACTCGCTTATGACTCGTAGCACCTATGAACCTAGAGCTCTGATACCAACTTGTCACAATCCATATTTCCCTCCGTTGGGTATCGTGATGGCACCTAGTCTTAGGGACTAGGTAAGCCTAACATTTACTGAATAACAACAATAATAAAGGAAATCTAACAGTCTCGATATAAAAATCTTTACAGAATTTACAATTTCCCAAAATCTATAGTACAAGTCATAAGCTCTACAGAGTAAACTACACTTCTAAATAAAACTGTTTGGAAATGAGTAAAACAGTTGAAACAAGGTACGAAGGTGACTCCAAAGCCTGCGAACGCGGCGACAGGTTTACCTTGAGTCTCCTCTGCAAGGATCAGCACAGCTACTAACGATTAATACCTGGATCTGCACAAAAATGTGCAGAAGTGTAGAATGAGCACACCACAGCAGTGCCTAGTAAGTATCAAGACTAATCACAATGAAGTAGTGACGAGGACTAGTCAAGACACCCACTGGTCTAATAAAATATATAGGCATAAGTACAGAAATAACAGAAGCATAACATCTTTCTAATATCTACACAATTTTGCTAACAATATAACAACTACAATAAGGAAGGAAAAATGGCAAACAACAATGGTACACCAAAATAATACACCAAGGGTGGATGGGAACACATCTCAAATCTTGAATTCACAGTACAGTAAATGCAAGTAGTAACTCAGCACTGCAATAGTTTCCACATCAGGCATTAGCCAACAACCCCAATAAATTGGTCAAATCTTCAAGTGTAAACTTTCACCCGCAGGTTTATATTGAAAGCTTTTTAAAATATAATCGTTTCAAATAGAAAGTTCCTTTGAAATATACTTCCTCTGAATATATATATAGTTCCGTCAAAATAAAAGTTTTTCAAATATACTTTTCCAATAAATGTCTTTCAAACATAGTGTTCTTCAAGCTAAATGTTTTTCAAATATACCTTTCCAAACCAGTCATTCAAGCATAGTTTTCTTCAAGGTAAATGATTTTCAACTATACTTTTCAAAAGGTACATTTTTCAAGTAATATCCTTCGATTATAGGTCACCCTGTCACGTCTAAGCGTAGAAGATTATCAGCTCCGAATACAGGTATATCAACAGGGGAAATCTACCGGGATCCCATCCCGTAGTTCCGAATTTATTATGCAGTACAAGGGGGATCTCCCAGAATACGTCCGTAGTCCCCAAAGTAAATATGCAGTGCTAGGGGATCTCCCAGAATACGTCCGTAGTCCAAAAATAAATATACAATATATGGGGGGATCTCCCAGAATATGTCTGTAGTCCCCAAAGTAAATATGTAGTACAGGGGGATCTCCCAGAATACTTCTGTAGTCCCCAATTTAAATATGCAATGCAACCAACAAGGATAACAACTATAACATGACATAATACACCGTACATCACCACAACAGGTAAAAAAACAACAATTGACAGAAATGCAATGTACGACGAGCAAATCACTACAAAGACTTAAATCACAAGAACGGTAGAACTCACTCACAAGGAATAACCACTGAAGAGAAATACTAAGCGAAAAGAAAACAACTTAACCAGGGAGAAACAAGACGTAACAACGAATCCACAATATCCAAGTCAACAATAAGAAGCCAACACAAGTCAATTAATTCCAAATAGAGGCAAGTCGGCTAAAATATAGGTTTTCCAATTTCCTTTTAAGGTTGAGCAATTACGAGAGATTTTTCAGCAATTCAAATAAGGGTAGGCCGCAAAAGATAATCATAACTCCAATAAATGCTAAACAATTATAGGGTGAGATAATACTAATTCCAATTAAATAGGTAGTCTATGAAAAACAATAGCATGACGGTAGAAGGGTAAAATCTTCAGTTAAGTTAATTAAGATCAAATAACCAATAAGGTGAATCTAAAAGCAAGTAATTCTAATTTAAGCAGGTAGAGATGAAACTAGCAATCAGGAACGCAGTCATAACAAGTACAAGCTCGTACACTAGGAATACGAAACCCTAAGAACTTAAAAGGCCAACCTCCTACAAATAAGTCTGAGCACGCACTCTTCACCTCGCGCACACGGGCTACAATCAACATAGAAGACTCAAATCCTAGGGGAAAATTCCCCTACACAAGGTTAGGCAATACCACAAAGACGACAAACCGGTACTCTAAAATAAACTTCGCGGATGAAAAGACCTCCGGATGGCTCAAATATAATCAAAATAACTTCATAACACAAATAAAACTTTTAAGGAACTATTCTGGATCATAAATTCTTAATCTTTACAAAAATCTAGATATCGGCCCAAAAGTCGACCTCGGGCCCGCATCTCAGAAACCAACAAAATTTACAAATTCCGAATATACATTCAATTACGATTCCAACCATACTAATTTGATCAAATTCTGATGCCAAATCAATGTCCAAACCCAATTATTCTCTTTACAAAAGTTTTAGATAAAAACCCCCAATTCTCCAATCAAAACATGGATTAATTCAAAAAATGAACTTCTGTAATCATACTAAAATACAAAAATAGTACTTAGATACTGAACTCGATGAAAAGACGAGAAGAACGCCGCAAAAATCACCTCAATCGGAGCTCAGAACTCAAGATATGCTCAAAATACTAAAATCACGCGATCTGATTTTTCTATACTCAGGGATTTTCGAATTTTCGAAAAAAATATACGCACCTGCGCATTTCCAGCTATCAATTTCGCATTTGCAGACCATTTTGCGCATCTGTGGCTCCGCGGATGCGGACCCAACTTCGCACCTGCGAAACACCAGCACCAGCTCTCTTCTCTGACACTAAAATGAGCATAACTTCCTCATACGATGTCCAAATTCGACGATTCTTTTTTATATATCTCCGTAATTACGATACGGATCTAATGCTTCAATAAAAACAGAAATTGGAGATCATTTTCTTAATGTGATACAATTTATTCTTGAAGAAACGATGCTGAAATATCAAAAACGAGCGCAACACAACCCAGACCTATTTGAAACTCACCCGAGCCCCTCGAGATCTCAAACAACAATTGCCACAAGTCATATACCACTACCCGAACTTAGTCGAACCTTCGGAAAACCCAAAACAACACCAAAACATTGAATCAACCTCGGATTCAAGCCTAAGAACTTCTAAACTCCAAAATTCGCCAACGATGCCAAAACATACCAAACCACGTCCGAATGACCTGAAATTTTGCACACACGTCAAAAATGACACAACGAACATATTCCAACTTCCGGAATTCCATTCCAACTCTGATACCTAATTTTCCACTACTAACCAAAATTGCCAAATTTCCTACTTTCGCCAATTCAAGCCTTATTCTACCACGGACCTCCAAATTACATTTCGGACACACTCCTATGTCTAAAATCACCCAACAAAGCTGCTGACATCATCCAAAACTCATTCAGTAGCAATTTACACAAAAAGTCAAATTTTGGTCAAATTCTCACCGCTTAAGCTTCCAAAACTAGAATCCTTCTTCCAATTCGACTCTGAATCATCTGGTAATAGAATCCAACCATGCACGCAGGTCGATATACATATTGTGAAGTTTCTCCGGGCCTTATGCCTTCGAACAGAGCTTAATATCTAAAAACGACCGGTCGGGTCGTTACACTCTTCCTTTATAACTACCATGTTCTCGCAATGTTATTCAGTTGAATTCTTCATAAGACCATGTATTTGTCACGACCCAAATCCTAGTTTAGGTCACGATGGCACCCAACTCCGATGTCAGGCAAGCCAACCTTAATTACTAGTGATCCCCTTTTTAGTTTATCAAACATTTTCCAATACTTGTGAAATTTTAAGACTTAATTACGAGATAAACAAGTGATTTAGATAATTATAAAGGGAGAAATAGTTAAATTATCCACCACCAATAATTACAACCCAAAAGATATAATATCCATTACGTGGGTATGCCAGGAACTGGCGTCACGAGTCTATGGGCATCTAATAGAAATGAGTATCCAAAATAAAATACAAGTTTGCCCTACTGTCTGATGAAATATAAACAGACAGAGAAAAGAAAAGAGGAACTCCAAGGTGCTTCCAGAGAAAAGCGTCAAGGAGAGCAGCTCACCGAGAAGTCCACACCAACTGTAGGTCAGGGACGAACTCCAGACGAATACCCAGATGCACCTGCCTTAGAACATGTACAATTAAGTACAAAAGCGTAGCATGAGTACATAAACGAATATGTACACAGTGAGTATCCCGTCTAATCTCGAAGAAGTAGTGACGGGAGGTCGACGTGATACTTACTAGGGTCAAAACTAAATAACATAATAAATTAAAGGCTAGGCAGGAATAGCAGTCGTAGTAATCACAAGGACATGAAATATCAAGTATAAATTTGTAATTACCTTTGCATGTCAAATTTCACTAACACATAATATACCAAATCTCCTTTTTACATGAATCAATTTATACAAGTATCACAAAACTCCTAGTCAAAATATATAGCACATAGTATTTCGAAAGCATACGGCCGACGCGTCGCGAAAATAAATGTGCACTGCCGAGTGTCGAACGGCTCGAACCATAGATGCATCTATTACCCCGCTCGCGAATTGAACATGCAACGCGATTGACATGATGATAGGGATATCCCGCTCGCGAATCATACATGCGACCCGGGTGCCCTTATACATACACATAATTATCAAGAATCCAGGGATTTAATCAGAGATTATACTTGAAGACAAGAATTTAAGCAATGTAATTTGTAATGTAACTTCCTAAATATTTTCATACCAATTCAAGGATACTAAGCAACTCAACAATACATTTAAAGTCACCTATGAAGCACATAAAAGCATGCTTGTGAGTCCTAAAACTACCCAACATAACATGATAGTCACTACGCACGGACTCTCGTCACTTCGTGCGTGCGTAGCCCCCGCAAATATGGACATGCAATTATTTATAATCACCTATGGGGACAATTCCCTATTACAAGGTTAGAAAGGAGACTCAGCTCGTGTCGAACCTACTTTCCGGGTCAAGAACGCGCCCAAAACTCCAAACTCGTCTCCCAAGAACTCGAAACTAGTCAAATATGGTATACGTGAATTAATCTATGCTCAAAAGTATGAAATTTACCTAATTAAGTAGTTGTTTCAACCTACTTTTAAATATCCCAAAATACACCCCGGGCCCACATGCTAGGATTCCGGAAATTCTCGAAGGAAACACTTACCCATAACCTAAGGATCATTAATATATGGTTTTTTTGTATGATTTCATAGCTAGTTAGTGGGTAATTCCCCAAATTTCATAAAGCCCTAGGTTTTTACTCTAACCCTTGATTTTCACTAATTAGGAGGTTAATCTACCTAGGAATTCATGTATTAAACTAACATTAGAGTAGAAATCACTTACCTTTTAGTAGCTAAGCCGTTTGGCTCTTTTCCAAGCTCTAAAGGTCGACTATGGGGGAAGAAATGGGGTGAAAATGATTTTGTCCCGTGTTTTTAAAGAACTCAATGCCTATAGGGATTCCACACCTTCGGTCTCGCATCTGCGATGATAACCTCGCACCTGCGGAAATGGGTATGAGGGCCTGGGCTCGCACCTGCGGAGAGGAGCCCGCACCTGCGGTTCCGCTCCCGCGTATTATGATCCGCACCTGTGAGAAATGGCAGCCTAACCTGCGAGGCAAGGACCACAGGAGCGGTCTCGCACCTGCGACTGGGAAACCGCAGGTGCGGTCACACCAGCATCTGATGCACCAGCAGCTGTATTTGCTAGTTTTTGGCCTCGTTTGGTGCCCGAGCGGCACCTGGGCCCACCCGATCCCCCGTCCAAATATACCAACAAGTCCCAAATCATAATACGGACTCGCTCAAGCCTTCAGAACACTCAAAACAACGCTAAAACTAAAAATCATACCTCAAAACCACTAAAATCAAACTTAAGAACTTTAAGTTCTGGAATTCGCTAACAATGCGTTGAACCGACCTATACTACTCGGAATGACACCAAATTTTGCAAGCAAGTCATAAATGACATAACATAACTATTCCCAATCTCAGAATTCAGTTCGGACCTCGATAACACAAAAACACGTTCCAAACCTCAATTTGAACTTAAGGAAACTCTTATTTCGCTATTTGTCACCGAAACACTCCCGGGTCGTCTAAAACCCATTCCGAACATACGCACAAGTCCGAAATCATCATACGAAGCTACCGGAACCGTCAAAACTTGATTCCGAGGTCGTTTACTCAAAACGTTGACCAAAGTCAAACTTGGCCTTAAAAGCCAACCTTAAGGAACTAAATGTTCCTATACCATTTCAAACGCTTCCAAATCCCGAACCACCCATCCCCACAAGTCATAAATCATAAAATGTTACTACGGGAAGTCTCATTTAAGGGAACGGGGTCCTATAACGCAAAACGCCCGGTCGGGTCGTTACAGTATCACTATTCATAAATTACTCCAAATCATCCACTGAGTGCATACTTATCCTCGTGGCAGTCGTGCCAACTTTCTCAAGCGATTTGAACTCTAATTATAACACATATATTCTACTAGATAGAACTAAAACCCTTCATAGAACCCTCATATGAATCTCACAACTTCAAAACCTTCTCGTAGGAGATATCTCACCTACTTAGCCTCAAGCGAACATCATCTATGACCCTACTATGGTCACAACTTCCACACAATCAATTAATCCTTATGAATATACACTCGTCAACAAGATATAAGAATCTACGTCATTTCACAAGGAACAACTGAAAAATTCATCAACACACTCAGAACTCAAGACTGTACAATACATCAAGACAAAAATCAAGCATCCATAGCATTTTGCACCCCAAGAAAATCCTTCCCATGATATCCAACCATATAGGCTTAGTCCTCATTCACATAATACTCATCACTAGCTATTGAGCCACTTACAAATCCATCAATCTCACTCCTAGGGACACTATCAGACATATAAGTCCAAATTCATATACTCACACAATTAAAGCTATCGAGCCCAAGCTGCAGTCAAAACTTGGCCTCAAGTCCTCCAAACTAGCCTACCTTCACAATACAGAAATACATCTCGTACCTCATCCACGACTTCCTAAGCTGTCAGATACACAATTGATATAGAGTTCTCCACATCACATACCAGTGAATAGAAGGAAATCGAATATATAAGATTCAAGTTGAATCAGTGCCATACCATAAGGGGAAAAAAGAAGGTGAAGTTTCCTAGATGCCCTATATCCTCCCGAAGATAGGTATGGACATCTTCATACAGATCCACAGGCTCTACTAAACATTTTCTCGTGACTCGTAGAACTTATCAACCTATAGCTCTAATACCAACTTGTCACGACCCAAAATCCACCTAGTAATGATGACACCTAACCCCAATATGATAGGTAAGACAAACATAGAATAATGTAACTCAAGTGAAACATCATTTATAAAAGGAATACAATTGTTGAATTCTATATAATTTTTCAAGGATTAGAAGTTGTAACGACCCGACCGGTCATTTTGCGTTATCGGACCCGGTTCCCCTAAATGAAACTTGCCATAGCGTCTTATTATGATTTATGACTTGTGAGGACGGGTGGTTCGGGATTCTGAAGTATTTAGAGCAGTATAGGAACACTTAGTTCCTTAAGGCTGGCCCTTTTGGCCAAATTTGACTTCGGTCAACATTTTGAGCAAACGACCTCGGAATCCAGTTTCGATAGTTCTAGTAGCTTCGTATGATGATTTCGGACTTGGGCGTATGTTCGGAATGAGTTTTTGATGACCCAGGAGCATTTCGGCGCCCCATATAGAAATAAGACTTTCCTTAAGTTTAAAATTTTGTATGGAACGTATTTTTGTGTTATCGAGGTCCGAATGGAATTTCGAGACCAGGAATAGTTCCTTTATGTAATTTATGACTTGCCTGCAAAACTTGGTGCCATTCCGAGTAGTATAGGTTGGTTCGGCGCATTGTTATCGAATTCAAGAACTTGAAGTTCTTAAGTTATGATTCTAGGGGGTTTGGGATGTGATTTTGAGTTTTAGTGTGGTTTTGAGTGTTCCGAAGGCTCGAGCATGTCCCTATTACGATTTGAGACTTGTTGGTGTATTTGGACGGGGGCTCAGGTGGGCCCAGGTGCCTTCCGTACACCACACGAGGCCAAAAACCAGCTAAAATAGCTGTTGGTGCACCTGTTCTGGTGTGACCGCAGGTGCGGTTGCCCAGGCGCAAGTGCGGGACCGCTCCTGCGGTCCCAGCCTCGCAGGTGCGACCCCCAGCGGGCAGGCCACTTCTAGCAGGTGCGGACAAAATTCCGCAGGTGCGGTCTCCTCTTCGCAGGTGCGGGCCCAGGCCTTCTCGTCCAATTCCGCAGGTGCGAGCCTTGGCTCGCATGTGCGAGACCACAAGTGCGGTCCTTCAGCCGCAAGAGTGGAACCACTATTAGGCAGTGTGCTTCTTTTAAATACTGGATTTTGTTCCTTTTTCTTCATCTTTTGCCACCATTGTCGACCTAAGGAGTTTGAGGAAGGGCCAATTCACCTAGCTACTGAAGAGGTAAGTAAATTCTACCCTAGTATTTGTATAATACATGAATTACCAATTGAACTAGCTACTAAATTAGTGAAAATTAAGAACTTGGGTAGTAACCTAGGAATTTCGGAAATTTAGTACACGTCAATTTGCTATGAAATCAAGTAAAAACCATGTATTAACGATCCTTAGGTTATGGGTGAGCGTTTCCTTCGTGATGTTTCGGAATCCGAGCGTGCGGGCCCGGGGGTAAATTTCAGAATTTCTTCATGAATGTTGAATTTACTAATTGAGTAGGAGAATTTCCATACTTTGGGCATAAATGGATGTATTTGTATAACATTTGGCTAGTTTCGAGTCCTCGGGTGTAGAGTTCGGAGTTTCGGGCGCGTTCTTTGTCCGGGAAGTAGAATCAACACGAGGTGAGTCTCAGTCTAACCTTGTAAGAGGGAATTGTCCCTATAGGTGATCTAAATGTTATGTGTTGTTGTTTGAAGGCGCTATGTACGCACAAAGTGACGGGAGGTCAAACGTAGCGGCAATTACTGATATGTCCGGGTAGTTAGACTCACATCATGCCTTATATTCTTTCCTGTAATGTATTATATGTTATGAACTCATGTTATATGTAGTATCGTTTCCCTAAGATCTTATAGAATTGGGTAATTGGAAGAAGTTGTTTATGGAAAGCAAATGTTGAGGATTATTGTATGTGCATGTGACCGCTTCGCAATTTATATTCCGCGAGCGGAGTCTGACTTTCTCCCACTCTCATGGGAGCGGGTCGTATGCCACGGCGGATTGAAAGAGGCACTTATGGTTCCGATCGTTCGACCCTCGGAAGTGAGCAGGTATGATTATGGTAAATTTGCACTTATGGTTCGGGTCGATCGACCCTCGACAGTGCACATATATGGTTATTTTATGGCTCAAACCTGTTGTCCTTACCCCTGTTACTGATTTCACGGACATTGATTTGACAGATATTTGGGGAAAATGAAGCAGTAATTGTGTATTTATTTCCAGCACTTACTTGGATTTTGTGCCTTATATGTATTTGCTATTTCTTTCCCTTACATGCCTACCGCTTTCATCATATACTGTCATATTATACTGTTGGACCTTAGTGAGTGTCAAGTCGATCTCTCGTCACTGCTTCTTCGAGATTAGACGGGATACTCACTGGGTACATATCTATTGATGTACTCATGCTACGCTTCTGTACTTAATTATACAGGTTCTGAGGTTGGTGCATCTGGTTATCAGACCGGAGCTAGATTCTGATCATAGTTGGACCTGACTTCACGGTGAGCTGCTTTCCCTGACGATCCTCGGCAGCACCCTGGAGTTTCTTTTGCTATATTCCCGTTTATTCCTTTCAGACAGTGGGACTGTATATATTATATCTTGTATATCCTGTTAGTATGCTCGTATGACTTGTGACACTAGTTCCTGGCACACACGTAGTAGTTCTTTTGGATCACGGATCTGTATACATATATATATATTGGCTCAGGCGTACTTATGGTTTCTCTTGGTTAGCACTGACTAGTTATCCTTTCGATTATTTTTAAAACTCTAAGAACCTGGTTTTGTTGATATGTTTAATCAATCAAGAAGGAACCCTTAGTAATTGAGTGTTGGCTTGCCTAACCCCGCAGTTGGGCGCCAGCACGACCTGAGTTAGAATTTTGGATCGTGACAACATGGTATCAGAGCTCTAGGTTCACGTAGGTCTCACAAGTCACGGGCAAACCTAGTAGAGTCATGCGGATCGGTACGGAGACGTCTGTATTTATCTTCAGGAGGCTACAGGGTGTTAAGAAATCTCTCTTTATTCATATTCTATCGTGCAGTCGATGGTTTACTAAAACTCATCCTTCTATTCTCTCACAGACGGTGAGGACGCGTGCATCCGATGTTCCAGAATCGGAAGGTGCCGCTACCCCCACCGTCAGAGGCCGTGGCAGAGGCCGGGGGAGGGTACCGGCTCGAGGTAAGGGCCGAGGGCATCCTAGAGCTATTCCAATGGAACTACCACCAGAGGATCCCATTATAGAGGAGCAGGACGAGGTGCCTCTAGCAGATCCTGCTCCAGTGTATTTCATGACGGCGCCAGGCTTCCAGGAGGTCATGGGTCGTATGATGAGATTTTTGGCCACCATGTCCTAGGCTGGTTTATTTCCAGCAGATCCTGCCACTTCTCAGGCGGGAGGGGGGGTTCAGACCCCTGCTTCCCAAGCTGCAGGTCAGGCAGCAGCATTACATCATACCTCGGGTACAGTACCCGTGGGTGGGGTCCAGCTTATAGCAGCAGCACCTGAGCCCAGACCAGCTGCGGACGGTGATCCGCAGAAGTTATTGGACAGATGGACTAGATTGCACCCTCCAGTCTTCGGGGGTGAGCGAGGCGAGGATGCCCAGGATTTTGTGGACAGGTGTAGGGACAGACTGCAGAATATGAGGATATTTGAGTCCCATGGAGTGGATTTCACGACTTTTCAGTTACAGGGTAGAGCTCGCAGGTGGTGGCAGTCATACATTCTCAGCAAGCCAGCAGATTCTCCTCATGTCACTTGGGAGCAGTTCACACAAATGTTTCTTGATAGATATATCCCACCCTCTGAGAGGGAAGAGGTGCGGTATCAGTTTGAGCAGCTAGAGCAGGGCCAGATGTCCGTGACAGACTATGAGGCCAGATTTTCAGAGTTGTCTCGCCATGCACTCATGATACTACCTGCTAATGCCGAGAGAGGGCGGAGATTTGTGGCTGGATTGCATCCAGGTATTAGGGCCACCATGGCCCAAGAGGTGGATATGGGTACTCCTTATCAGCTAGTGGTAGAAATTGCTTGCAGGATCGAGGGGTATTGGTTGAGGAGCAGGGAGCAGGGGCAGCAGGACAAGAGGGCTAGATTCTCCAAGGACTTTAGAGGTGCCCCATTTAGGGGCAGAGGTCAGTTTGGCGGTAGTCAGCCCATCAGGCTTTCATATTCAGCACCTCCACCACCTCCCCAGGGTGTTCCAGTGAGGCCTCATTTCGGTGCCATGCCAGAGCGTTCCTACCGCCCTCCAACTATTCAGAGTTCATCTGGCGGGTATTCCAATCATCAGAGATCCCCTAGTTCCTACTTCAGTGTTATGCCAGAGGGTACACATCGCCCTCCGGCCATTCAGGGTTCCTCTTCGGGACAACAGGCTATGGCACTTGGAGGTTGTTACGAGTGTTTGGAGCCAGGTCATATGAGGAGACATTGTCCTAGGTTTCGGGTCATGGCAGTGCAACAAGGTTATCGTCGATGGGTTCAGCACCAGCAGTCCAGCCACCTAGAGCTGGAGGACAGGTCGGCAGGGGTCGTCCTAGAGGTGGAGCCAGTCAGGGGGAGGTCAGTCAGCTCCTGTTCACACTGGTGGAGCTCAGTCTTCCGGCGCTCCAGCTAGATTCTATGCCATTTCGGCCAGATCATATGCAGTGGCCTCAGAAGCCGTGATCACCGATATCATCTCAGTATGTGGTAGAGAGGCTTCAGTATTATTTGATCCAGATTCCACCTATTCATATGTTTCAGCATTATTTGCTAATTTTCTGGATGTTCCTCGTGAGTGCTTGGGTTCTCCTATATATGTGTCCAGTCTTGTGGGCGAGTATGTGGTGGTATACCGGGTCTATCGGTCTTGTGTGATTATATTATGTGGGTTCGAGACTAGAGCGGACCTTCTATTGCTCGACATGGTTGATTTTGAGGTTATTCTTGGCATGGATTGTCTATCTCCTTACCATGTTGTACTAGATTGCCATGCCAAGACAGTTACTTTAGCCGTGCCTGAGTCGCCTAGGCTGTAGTGGAGAGGTTCCTCAGTTAGTGCAGCCAACCGGGTTATTTCATTCCTGAAGGCTCGACATATGGTCGAGAAGGGTTGTCTGGCCTATCTTGCTTATGTGTGGGACACCACCGCCGAGTCTCCGACGATTTATTCAGTGCTAGTTGTTTGAGAGTTTGCTGATGTATTTCCTTCAGACCTTTCGGGAATGCCTCCGGATCGTGATATTGATTTCCGCATTGATGTAGTTCCAGGCACTCAGCCTATTTCCATTCCCCCGTACCGCATGGCTCTGAAAGAGCTAAAGGAGTTGAAGGAGCAGCTTGAGTAGTTGTTGGCTAAGGGGTTTATCAGACCGAGTGTATCGCCAAAGGGTGCTCCAGTTCTATTTGTGAAGAAGAAGGATGGGTCTATGCGTATGTGCATTGATTACCGCCAGTTGAACAAGGTCACCATTAAGAACAAGTATCCTTTGCCGCGCATCGATGATTTATTTGACCAGTTGCAGGGGGATAAGGTGTTTTCTATGATTGATTTGAGATCGGGATATCATCAGTTGAAGATTCGGGCTTCAGATGTTCCAAAGACCGCTTTTCGTACGAGATATGACCATTATGAGTTCCTGGTGATGTCTTTTTGCTTGACTAATGCCCCAGCAGCATTCATAGACTTGATGAATAGGGTGTTCAGGCCATATATTGATTCCTTTGTCATTGTCTTCATAGATGACATCTTGATTTACTCATGTAGCTTGGGTGAGCACGAGCAGCATTTGAGAGTTGTGCTCCAGACTTTGCGGGAACAGAAACTATATGCTAAGTTCTCCAAGTGTGAGTTCTGGTTGGATCCCGTGGCATTCTTGGGGCATGTGGTATCCGGAGAGGGTATCAAGTTTGATCCTCAGAAGATTGAGGCAGTTCAGAGTTGGCCGCGTCCTACTTCAGCTACAGAGATCAGGAGCTTTTTGGGCCTAGCAGGATATTATCGCCGATTTGTGGAGGGGTTTTCCTCGATTGCAGCTCCATTGACTAGATTAACTTAGAAGAATGCCCCGTTCCGATGGTCTGACGAGTGTGAGGCGAGCTTTCAGAAGCTCAAGGCGGCATTGACTTCAGCACCAGTTTTGGTATTGCCTTCCGGTTCTGGGATATATATATATTTATAGTGTATTGCGACACTTCGCGTGTTGGCAGGAAGGGAGATTTATTGCTTATGTTTCGCGCCAGCTGAAGGTTCATGAGAAGAATTACCCTATGCACGATTTGGAGTTGGCGGCGATTGTTAATGCTCTTAAGATTTGGAGGCACTACTTGTATGGAGTGTCCTGTGAGGTTTATACAGACCACCGCAGCTTGCACCACTTGTTCAAACAGAGGGATCTTAATTTGAGGCAGCGCAGATGGATTGAGTTGTTGAAGGATTATGATATCACCATTCTTTATCATCCGGGAAAGGCAAATGTGGTAGCAGATGCCTTGAGCAGGAAGGCAGAGAGTATGGGTAGCTTGGCTTACATTGCAGCAGGGGAGAGACCTCTAGCCTTGGACATTCAGTCCTTGGCTAATCGCCTAGTGAGGTTATACCTTTCAGAGCCTCGTCGAGTTCTTGCACATGTGGTTTCTCACTCTTCGTTATTGGAGGAGATTAAGGCTCGGCAGTATGATGATCCGTGTTTGGCAGAGCTACGGGAGACAGTGATTCAGGGCAGGGCCAAGGAGGTTACCATTTGCGAGGATGGTGTTCTGAGACTTCAGGGCCGCTTATGTGTTCCTAATGTTGATGGCCTGAGGGAAAGGATTCTAGAGGAGGCAGACAGTTCTCGGTATTGTGTTCATCCTGGTGCTACGAAGATGTATCGTGATTTGAAGCAACACTACTGGTGGAGGCGGATGAAAAGGGACATTGTGGAGTATGTGACTAGGTGTCTTAATTGCCAGCAGGTGAAGTATAAGCACCAGAGGCTAGGAGGCCTACTTCAGTAGATGCCCATTCCTATGTGGAAGTGGGAGCGCATCACCATGGACTTCGTGGTTGGGTTGCCTCGGACTTTGCGGAAGGTTGACGCGGTTTGGGTCATTGTGGATAGATTGACCAAATCAGCGCATTTCATTCTAGTGGCTACTACATATACTTCTGAGTGGCTAGCCCAGATCTACATTTGGGAGATAGTTTGATTGCATGGTGTGCTGGTGTCCATTATATCATATCAAGGTCCTCAGTTCACCTCGCATTTCTGGAGAGCATTGCACAGTGGGTTAGGCACCCAGATAGACCTCAGCACAACATTTCACCCTCAGACGGATGGTCAGTCGGAGCGTACAATTCAGATATTGGAGGACATGCTCAGGGCATGTGTTATTGACTTTGGAGGTCAGTGGGACCAGTTCTTGCCTTTGGCCGAGTTTGCCTACAATAACAGTTATCAGTCCAGCATCGAGATGGCTCCATTCGAGGCTTTTTATTGTCGGCAATATCGTTCTCCTATCGGGTGGTTTGAGCCTGGCAAGGCTAAGTTATATGGCACCGACCTGGTGAGGGATGCTTTGGAGAGGGTGAAGTTGATTCAGTAGAGGCTTCGCACAGCACAGTCCAGACAGAAGACTTACGCGGATCAGAGGGTGCGTGATGTATCATTTATGGAGGGAGACAAGGTTTTGTTGAAGGTCTCGCCGATGAAGGGTATTATGAGGTTCGGGAAGAAAGGCAAGTTGAGCCCGAGGTTTATAGGTCCCTTCGAGGTGTTGAGGCGTGTTGGGGAGGTTTCTTTTGAGTTAGGCTTGCCTCCCAGTTTTTCAGGAGTTCATCCGGTCTTTCATGTATCCATGCTCCGGGGGTATCACGCCGACTTCTCTCACGTGGTTGATTTCAGCACTATTCAGTTGGATGAGAGGTTGGGCTACGAGGAGGAGCCAATTGCTATTATTGATAGACAGGATCTCCAGTTGAGGTCCAAGAGAGTTTCTACCATAAAGGTCCAGTGGAGGGGCCAACCAGCACTTCAGGTATGATTCTAGACTCGTTCGAGGACGAACGTTTGTTTAAGAGGTGGAAAATGTAATGACCCAAACGGACATTTTGCGTTATCGGACCCCGTTCCCCTAAATGAAACTTCCCATAGCGGCTTATTATGATTTATGACTTGTGGGGACGGGTGGTTCGGGATTCAGAAGTGTTTAGAGCAGTATAGGAACACTTAGTTCCTTAAGGCTGGCCCTTTTGGCCAAATTTGACTTCGGTCAACATTTTGAGGAAACGACCTCGGAATCGAGTTTCGATGGTTCTAGTAGCTTCGTATGATGATTTTCGACTTGGGCGTATGTTCGGAATGAGGTTTTGATGACCCAAGAGTGTTTCGGCGCCCCATATAGAAATAAGACTTTCCTTAAGTTTGAAATTTGGTATGGAAGAGTGTTTTTATGTTATCGAGGTCCGAATTGAATTCCGAGATCAGGAATAGTTCTGTTATGTCATTTATGACTTTCCTGCAAACTTTGGTGCCATTCTGAGTAGTATAGGTTGGTTCGGCGCATTGTTATCGAATTCAAGAACTTGAAGTTCTTAAGTTATGATTCTAGGGGTTTTGGGATATGATTTTGAGTTTTAGCGTGGTTTTGAGTGTTTCGAAGGATCGAGTGAGTCTGTATTATGATTTGGGACTTGTTGGTGTATTTGGACGGGGGCTCGGGTTGGTCTAGGTGCCTCCCGGACACCACACGAGGCTAAAAACCAGCTAAAATAGCTTCTGGTGAACCTGTTCTGGTGTAACCGCAGGTGCGGTTGCCCAGGCGCAGGTGCAGTTGCCCAGGCGCAGGTGCGGGACCGCTCCTGCGATCCCATCCTCGCAGGTGCGACCCCCAGCGGGCAGGTCACTTCTCGCAGGTGCGGACAAAATTTCACAGGAGCGGAGCTGAAGGTGCGGTCTCCTCTCCGCAGGTGCGGGCCCAGGCCTCCTCGTCCAATTCCGCAGGTGCGAGCCTTGGCTCGTAGGTGCGAGACCGCAGGTGCAGTTCTTGAGCCATAGGTGCGGAACCATTGTTAGGCAGTGTGCTTCTTTTAAATACGGGATTTTGTTCCTTTTCTTAATCTTTTGCCTCCATTGTCGACCTAGGGAGTTTGAGGAAGGGCCAATTCACCTAGCTACTGAAGAGGTAAGTAAATTCTACCCTAGTATTTTTTTAATACATGAATTACCAATTGAACTAGCTACTAAATTAGAGAAAATTAAGAACTTGGGTAGTAACCTAGGAATTTCGGAAATTTAGAGAATTACACGTCAATTTGCTATGAAATCAAGTAAAAACCATGTATTTACGATCCTTAGGTTATGGGTGAGCGTTTCCTTCATGATGTTTTGGAATCCGAGCGTGCGGGCCCGGGGGTGAATTTCGGAATTTCTTCAAGAATGTTGAATTTACTAATTGAGTAGGAGAATTTCCATACTTCGAGCATAAATTGATGTATTTGTATAACATTTGGCTAGTTTCGAGTCCTCGGGTGTAGAGTTCGGAGTTTCGGGCACGTTCTTGGTTCGGGAAGTAGAATCAACACGAGGTGAGTCTCCTTTCTAACCTTGTAAGAGGGAATTATCCCCATAGGTGATCTAAATGCTATGTGTTGTTGGTTGCGGGGGCTGCGTACGCACAAAGTGACGAGAGTCCGTACGTAGTGGCTATTACTGATATGTCCGAGTAGTTAGACTCACATCATGCCTTGTATTCTTTCCTGTAATGCATTATATGTTATGAACTCATGTTATATGTAGTTTCGTTTCCCTGAGATCTTATAGAATTGGGTAATAGGAAGAAGTTGTTTATGGAAAGCAAATGTTGAGGATTATTGTGAGTGCATGTGACCACTTCGCAATTCATATTCCGCGAGCAGAGTGTGACTTTCCCCCACTCTCATGGGAGCGGGTCGTACGCCACGGCGGATTGAAAGACGCACCTATGGTTCGAGCTGTTCGACCTTCGACAGTGCGCATGTATGATTATGGTAAAGTTGCACTTATGGTTCGGGTCGTTCGACCCTCGGCAGTGCACATATATGGTTATTTTATGGCTCAAACCTGTTGTCCTTACCCCGTATGCGCATGCTAGATTGTTATTGATTTCACGGACATTGATTTGACAGATATTTGGGGAAAATGAAGCAGTAATTGTGTATTTATTTCCAGCACTTACTTGGATTTTGTGCCTTATATGTATTTGCTTTTTATTTCCCTTACATGCCTACCGCTTTCATCATATACTGTTATATTATACTGATGGACCTTATTGAGTGTCAAGTCGACCTCTCGTCACTACTTTTTCGAGATTAGACGAGATACTCACTGGGTACATATCTATTTATGTACTTATGCTACGCTTCTGTACTTAATTGTACAGGTTCTGGGGCTGGTGCATCTGGTTATCAGACCGGAGCTAGATTCTGATCATAGTTGGACCTGACTTCACGGTGAGCTGCTTTCCCTGACGATCCTTGGCAGCACCTTGGAGTTTCTTTTGCTATATTCCCGTCTATTCCTTTCAGATAGTGGGACTGTATATATTATATCTTGTATATCCTTATAGTATGCCCGTATGACTTGTGACACTAGTTCCTGGCACACACGTAGTAGTTGTTTTGGATCACGGATCTGTATACATATATATATATTGGCTCAGGCCTACTTATGGTTGCTCATGGTTAGCACTGGCTAGTTATCCTTTCGGTTAATGTTTTAAACTCTAAGCACCTGGTTTTGTTGATATGTTTAATCAATCAAGAAGGAACCCTTAGTAATTGAGTGTTGGCTTGCCTGACCCTGCAGTTGGGCGCCATCACGATCTGAGTTATAATTTTGGGTCGTGACAGAAGTACAAGTCATAAGCCTAGATTTACAATGTTGGTACAAAAATAAATACAATATATATTATTAATATACATGAATAAGGTGCAAATCTTAAACTACCAAGACCAAATGGTATCTAATCCGGGAATCATGTACATCTTCAATGCCAGCTTTCGCCATTCACAATAGCTTAGCTCCAAGTTTTTTACACAAGGTGTAGAAGTCTAGTATAAGTACAACCGGCCCCTTGTACTCAGTAAGTATTCTGACTAATTTCGGTGAAGTAGGGATGAGGTCTCAGGTCAAGGATACTCACTCCACATAACTTGTACAACTCAATAACATATACTCGTATCTAGCAACAATATCGAATTTAAGGAAAAAGTACAGGTACAACCAAATAGTGCATAAACAGAATATGTGCGCAAATCTCTTAGCAGTTCAGGATATAAAGAAGATATGCACTTGATATCAAATAACACATCAACATCTACATATAGAAAAGATATACACAAGTACTAATCCAGTTTAACATCTCAACATATAGATAAGATATGTGTCTAACATCATTAAATCATCAAAGCTTGCATATAGATAAGATATTCGTAAAATATCAAATAACCATTCCACAGTTACATATAGAGAAGATATGCATGAAATATCAAATAATCTGTCAATAGATGCATATAGAGAAAATATTCATGATTAAACATGTCACATAGATCCACTTGTAGAGAAGATATGTATCGTGAATCATCTCATAAAGTAAGGCATCGTATAGAGAAAATATGCACAAAAGCCATGTATACAATCCTGAGCTAGCATATAGGGAAGATACGTAGTAAAAATCATATATATCTAAGGAGTTTTCATATAAAGATGATACACAAAGTCCAACCACGGGTCAGTTTCCATAATCCGTGTGTACGTCATCAAGGAGAAACATGAGAGGACGAACCTAGGGGGATGGATCCTTATCCACACGCTGCACGAACAACTCACGTGTTGCACTGACAACTCATGTGCCAATAATAATAACCGCACATATACCTCACGTTTGATAATCAGAATACCGCAAGGGCAACTCACATGCAATAATCATAATACCGCACAGACAACTCACATGCTTTCAATCCAGTCCATCATAAAGAAAACATATATAAGATTATATGTATATGACCAACGAATATCAAATCATGTACTTATGGACAGATAAATAACGTGCTATAGTGTATGTTTGTGCGAAGTGCACAATTACAGCTCAAGTTGGGAGGATATGCCATACAATAATGGATATCATGTTCAAATAGGGAATCAACTCATACACATGATATCTAGCATGATTCACGTATTTCATGTAGTCATACAAACATATAAAGCATGATAACATGAATCAGAGTATCCAAATCAAGTCATAGTACAACCTAAAGACTACTCTGGTCATGAATCATGCATAACACCTCTATATACGCTTGTCGCCTTTCATATACGTCTCTTCACACACATTTTAATTAGACAAATAAAGTCATTTCCTAAGGGTTATTCCCTCAACAAGATTAGGCAAGATACTTCCTCATTCGGGCTAGTCTGAAGCTCTAAAATTGCATTTCCTTAAGAAATCACCTCCATCCAGCTCAAATCTAGCCAAACATCAACCAAGGAAAATAACCCATGCCATAGTAAACGATTTCAATCTATAAATCCTAGATCTTTGATGAATTCCCAAGAAATTAATAAAAGCCAACTCAGGCTTGCGTGCCTGAAATCCGGACAATACCAAAATCCAATTATCCATAACCTGTTGAGTCCAAATATATGATTAGATTCCAAAATTGAGTTCAAATCAGTACTTAATTCCTCAAATTACACTCTCTTAAAGTGTAGTCAAAACCGCAAATTCCATCTCAAAATTCCATATTTTGGGTGTTAATAATTGATAAAGATGCTTGAAATAATACAAATAATTAGTAGAAATTACATACTCCATAGTCTTGTGCGAAAATCTCCATGAGAAATCACCCCTCTCCAAGTATTGGATTCAAAATATAAGAAATGAGCTCAAAATTCCAAAATAAAATCTTAAATACACTGCCCAGTAGTGGCCTTCGTGAACGCGACCACTGCCCCTTGTTCGTGAAGCACAAACCAAGCCACTGACTAAAATACCCTGCGTGATCGCGACCTACCCCTCACAATCACGATAGCCAACAATCCTCTCCTTCGCGATCGCAATAGCCAACAGTGCCCTCCTTCGTGAACGCGGACCATACCTTCGTGAATGCAAAGGTAAAATCTCTCATGCCAGCTCTAACTTCTCGCGAACGCGTCAGACCCTCGCAAACGCAGTATCTCTTGTACCAACAGTATGTGAACGCAATATATCCCACGTAAACGCAAAGTGCAATAGACCCAGTACCAAAAATACTCTTTGTGAATGCATGTTATGACCGTGAATGCAAAGCACACTATTACCTGCTAAAACCAGCAACTCAAACATCACCAAAATGCTCGGAAACCAGCGTGAATCACAAGTGTCTGGACTAGAAACTCATCTGGAACTGAACCGAAGTTTAAACTAAAAATGAACTACTATATGAACTGGTACCTATCTGGCGTTATGTGTTATGTCCCCTCAATCAAGTAAATGTATATCTGAACTAGCCACATGCATAGTCAAGCATTACAAACTATAGCTATATACGCGTATATAATACGCTTGACTGGCGTTATGGGCTATATCCCCTAGTAGATAAATTTATTATCAATAGGCCTGACTGGTGTAATGGGATATCTCCCTCCAGCATAAAATCAATTGGCCTCGCTGGCATGATGAGCTATATCACCCCAGCATAATCAATGTAAGCATGCATGAGTCATAACATGTGATGACCCAAAAGGTCATCTCTTGTTTTAAAAGTCAAAACTGTGTTCCGAGGTCTTGAAACCCTCCTTTTGTCTTATCTCTTTTTGCGTGCACAGTCTGGGCGTATATCCGGAAAGCTTTTATATGAAAAATTGAGAAAAATGCTAATTTTTTCCTTTAAAATTGAATTTAAGTTGACTTCGGTCAACATTTTGGGTAAACGGACCCGGACCCGTCATTTTACGATCCCGGAGGGTCCATAGGAAAATATGGGACTTGGGCGTATGCCGGAAATTGAATTCCGACGTCCCAAGCCCGAGAAATGAATTTTTAAAAGAAATTGTTTAACTAAAATTATAAGAGTTTTTGGAAATTTTACTATATTAGAAATTGATGGTATCGGGTCCGTATTTTGGTTCCAGAGTTTGGTACAGGTTTAATATAGTATTTGAGTGATGCTTGTAAAATTTGGTAAGAAACGGAGGTCATATGACGTGATTCGGACCCGTAGTTGTAAATTTGAAACTTTGAAAGTTCTTGAGATTTTTCTTGGATTTTGATGCTAAATTCGTTGTCTAAGATATTATTTTGGCAATTTGATCGCATGAGTAAGTCTGTAGGGTGTTTTTGGGAATGTGTGCATGTTTGGTTTGGATCCCCAAGGGCTCGGGTGAGTTTCGAATAGGTATCGGGGTGTTTCGGACTTAGAAAATGTGGTGTGAGATTGTTGTATCAGGTGTGTGTGTTTTTATGCTATGCGAATGCATGGTAACCCACGCGAACGCGAAGAGTAAATGGGGAATGGGCCTGGGTTTATTCTATGCGAACACATAGACTAGGATGTGAACGCGGAGCACTGAAGGGGGGGGGGGTGTTCTACGCGAACGCGTCTAGTCACACACGAACGCACAACCTTAGGTTGGGAACTGGGGGATGGGGGATCGAAACTCTATGCGAACGCGGCCTGAGGCTCTTGAACGGGAAGGTCAAGGGGGGTACACCTTCGTGAACGTGTAGAGTGTCTACGCAAACGCGAAGGCCAATAGGGCCAATGCTCCGCTAACGCGACAGACCTCTCACGAACGCGAAGAATGTTTGTCCTGTGTTTTAAAACAGTAGCAAAAACGGGAAAGACCATATTTTCATATCTCCTTCCATAGAATCCGACCTTGGGTGATTTTTGAAGAGGTATTCATCACCAAATCATAGGTTTGTGTTCTTAAACTCATTTCCTTCATTTTTCATTAACACCATTTGATTTCTAGGCCTAAATCTTGTTCTTTAAGGGTAGAAATTAGGGATTTTTGGAGAATTAGGGATTTTACAAATATGGGAATTTAGACCTCGATTTGGGGTCGGATTCCGAAACTAATTACATATTCGGGCTCGTGGGTGAATGGGTGATCAGGTTTTGGTCCGAACCTCGTGTTTTGACCAAGAGGGCTCGGGGTCAATTTTTGACTTTTGGGAAGAATGATAGAAAACCTATAATTAAGCATTGGGGTTGAATTACTTAGCATTTATTGATATTGTTAAGTTAATTATGTCTAGATACAAGTGAATTGGAGGCGAATTCTAAAGGGACAGCGGTAATTGAGGCTTGAGTTTGGCCGTGGAATCCGAGGTAAGTGTTTGGCTTAACCTTAGCTTGAGGGAATGGGTGTTGTGTACTATTTACTACGTGTTGGTATCATGTTCAACGTAGAGGTGTGGTGACGAGTATCTATACGTTGGTGTCAAGCATGCCCGTGAGTCGAATATTGTGATTTATATGTTATTTTCATTAAGCACTACCTATGTCTAAAATGATAAGTATTCATGGTGACAGAAATTCCTTAGTATTGCCTATTTTTGAGCATGGGTTCAAGTTGAGAATTATTACGTGAAGTCAAGGAACTAAGTGAGATTGGTTATAGTTGTTCCCCTTGCCGGGATGATATAAATTATACTAGTGGCTCCCTTGCCGGGACGTTATGGTTTTATTATTGTTTATACTGTTGATTTCCTTGTCGGATTGTTGTCATTACATTTGTTTGGGTGAGGAAGAGTGTAAAAGAACGAAGAGTGATGTCGTTCATGATATTGTGAGTGAGTGTAAAAGCACGAAGGGTGATGTTGTGTCGATATTGTGAGAGTTAATGCACGAAGGGTGATGTCGTGCCATATTATGAAATTAAAAGCATGAAGGGTGATGTCGTGCCATGATTATGAGAGAGTAAAAGAACTAAGGGTGATGTCATGCCGTTTCTTTTGATTTTATGGTGAGAACGAGAGTAAAAGCACGAAGGGTGATGTCGTGCATTGTTTCTGTGTTATTATCTTTATTGTTTTAAGTCTGATATTTACTTTGTTGCTTTATTTCGTTATTTTTATACCTTGATATTTCCTCCCCTCAACATGTTCCCCTTCTCATGTATTAATTTGTTTAATTCCTGTTATTATTAGTCTTTCTCGTATATGATTAAATTGCACAGGTTTATGTAGTTGTCGTGTCTAGCCTCATCACTACTTCGCCGAGGTTAGGCTCGACACTTACTCAGTACATGGGGTCAGTTGTACTGATGCTACACTCTGCACTTTCTGTGAAGATCCTAGTACTGGACCCTTCGGACCCTAGATCGAGGTTGCTACCTTCAGTCTAGTGGAGACCCGGGGTAGTCCTGCTGGCATCCGCACACTACTACAAAAAAGTCCTTTGGCGGCAATTATTTAGCGGCAATAAGGCAATGGTCGCTAATAAATTCTTTAAGCTTAAATATTAGCGGCATATGACCATTAGCCAGTAAAAGATATCCTTTTACCGGCAATAAAAAATAATAGCCACTAAAAGTTACTAATTAAAATTAATCTTTTATTATTTTAACTATCCCTCTGCACGAAAAAGAGAAAATCTTTCCCTCCAATTTTTTTTGATACCTTTTATTGTTTTCCTCCCCAATTAGAAAACAATAGAACAAAAAACCTAACTCACTCCCTAGTTGAACGAAAAACAATAAAAAAATTAATCTCCCTGCTGAAAAAACCTAAACTCTCTGTTGCGTTAACGACAGTGCGAGTGTGTCAGCGGCAGTGCGAGTGCGTCAACGTTAGCCCATCTTTTTCCCAGGTAAATTCTCTTCTCTTTTGTTTTCAATCGATTTACAGTAGAATCGATTTCCCTCTTGAATCGACTTCGCTGTCGAAAAAACCTAACTCGCTGTTGCGTCAACGGTAAAGCAATTTACAATGTGTCAACGGTAGTGCGAGTGCGTCAACGACATCCCATCTTTTTCCTAGGTAAATTATCTTCTCTTCTATTTACAATCGATTTACAGTAGTATCGATTACAATAGAATCGATTTAAGTAAATTAACTTCTCTTCTTCCAATCGATTTACAATAAATTTTGTATTGATACTGGTAGATTGATTTACAGTAAATCGATTCCTAACTCGTTTTTGCGTCAACAGCCTGCCGTAGTGCCCATCTATCTTCTTCCCCTGTTAACTTCTCTTTTTCCCCTTTTGAATCAATCGCTTGCAATTGATTTATAGTAGATTTTGGATTGACTCTTGTCGATTGATTTACAATAGATTATGTGTACATTAATCTGGTAAAAGTCTTGTTATTATTTGGATGTAGAAAATCCTGATTTAGGAAGTTTATTTCGGCCTCTTATCTCTTATATATAAATTTCTCCTATGTTATAAACCAATTTTTGGGAAAGAAACTCATATAGTTGCCGAGGTTAATGTTCTTGTACATGGGATTCGTATTATGTATGAAACGATGTATATAGCATGGTCAAAGATTTTCAGATCCTTTAATAAGCATGGGCGCCCTTTGTTACTTTAAGAATGACCTTCAAATGGTATAAAACAGGCCCTCGGCTATTCATATATTAGATTGAACTGGATGACATTCATTGTATAATGACATATATATAACTGGATGACATTCATTGTGCATAGAATCATAGTTTTCCCCTTATTTCCAAAATACAACTAGGCATAGTTTGAATTGTCACATGAATAAAACATGGTTAGCAGTCTCCTCCTTGTCTTCTCTCAGCAAACACATTAGTCTTTGGCCCTACCCCAGCCGATGAGTTGTTTGATATAACAGCCAGAGATCCTAGTTATATAATATCTTTAATCCGGAAACTCCTCCCAGCAAATGTGAAGTGTGTAGAGATATCTCTTGGATATGATGCTCACGATGCCTCTACTGAAGGGCCAAAGACTGAAAATTTTGTTGAACAATCAATCAATGGAAATTTATATTTCCAAAATAAGCATGAGGATGTAGCTGTAGGAGAAGAGGATTGGGAAGAATCTGACTGCATTTTATGGGATCTAGCAGTTAGTAGAACTCACGCTGTATTCATGGTAATTGGAACTTCTGCTTGTCATGTTGTCTTTTTCTTTTTTGATCTTCTGTTGGCTAGAGGGAGAAGTGGGTTGTGATAACCCCTTCTTTCTGTTTTCGATAGTTACTCCAGACAGTAAAGCAGAAAGCTTTAATTAATGGTTGATAATTATGATAAGCTTTTTTATCCTTCCAATCGGAGAATTCCAAAGGGTTTGCAAAAGAGGCCTTCCTAATTCTTGGTTGAAGCTCTGCATTAAGAAGCATTCATTCTAAAAAGACTTAAGGTAGGTTTATCCCCTGGAATTTTTATGTTATCAATAATATTTTCAGGAAAAAAAGGAGGTTTGTTGTCTGTATGCTGGCATTCAATTTTCCTTTTAGATGGTTTGTGTTAGGTGTACCATGTTGCGCATACAATAGAAAATAGGTTCCGAATTTAAGTATTCTGAAGGACCACATGACAGCTAATTATGATTTTGTTTAATTGACTGTTCTGTATATCTTGCAAAATTTTCTTCTTCTGACATGTTGTGTGTATTGTGATAGCTAGTTCAATTACTGTAGTTTATAGTGATATTTTTAAAATCTCCAAAACTGTCAAATGATTTACGTGCATCTCTTTACTGATTTTGTAGAAACAAAAATGACAATTTGATCTAACATGACTAGTTCGAAAAGTTGTACTTAAATTCTCGACCAGTGGAGGCACTTACTTTATTTTTATGTCTCATTGGAGAAGTGTAGCATAATTAACTTGTTATATTCAATAAACTCTTCAAATGACCGATGGTGAAGCTAATGTTGAGAGAGAAAATGAAATTGAAAATGAATGTGATTCGGAATAAGACTGCATTGAATCTTCCAAGATGGTTGAACGCCTCCTGCCAAAATCCATTAGCTATGCTGTTGTACCTCACAAGAAGGACAAGAGGGAGTCCCTATTGCGTATCCCCATCTATATCATATGAATTCTATTATATATTCAGAAAGCATGAGCTGATGATTAACCATGGTTTAAATACTATTCTGGGTTAGTTATCATGTTCGCATGTGTAGATTATCTACTGCATGATTTAGCCTAACTTGATGCAGCTAGTGTTGCTTAGAATGTTGTAAATCTCAGACGTAGGCAAAAGGCAACTGTAATGTAACACTGCATAACTGTTTTGAGTTTTTAACACATTTAAAGAAGTTTTTTGGTCTTTTTTGGTGTTTCACTCTTTTAGGAGTTTTTCTTTCTAAGTTCTTTTTGGCATTTTCACTGTAAGCATATGTAACAAATTTTCTGTGTTTCTTTTATGGATGAAGTACCAGCGCTTTTCTAGGATCAACGGCATATTCTAGCATGATGAAGAATTGATAAAGCAAAGGATTTGCCTAATTGTAACTCTGTCAACTATTTTTGGTTGAATTGAGTGAATTATTTGTGCTTTCTTTTAGTTATATTTTGCTTATTGTCGCCCTTGTACTGCAATATGCTAAGGTGCTATTATAATTGGACAATAGTTTTTGCTTGTGCATCAATTCCTTTTATCTCTTGATCTATCTTTGCGTAAGGTTTTTTTTGTATGCACGAATTGCTATTCATTTATTTTTCACAGCTTGAGATGAGGACGATGATTCCTCCTATTTTGCATGTGACCTGTTGATTGGTTGGAGTTAATCTGGTACTAGTATAACTTAATGCAGCTAGATAGTTTCTTTATTTTGGAAAAGAAGTATGCAATCAGAATTACTCCAAGTGAGACAATTGATGCGCAAATATGTTTCTAAAGAATCTATGTCTCAAAATATCAATGGCACCTCAAGTGAACAGGTAACTTGATTTTTAGAAGTTATAGGCATTCTTAATGAAGTTTCAATCCTATAAAAGTATTGTTATCTAATGTGTTAATATTTATTAGGTCCCTGACGCCTACAGTGGCCATGAACGAGTAGCACAAACATCAAGGATACCTAGTATAGCTGAAAATACTTCCCTGTCTCACGGTACTACTCATCTTTTGAATTTTCCTCCATTATTTATCATTAGAATCTGATTTCATGTAAACTTGCAAGAAATGTAAACAAGATATAGGTTCGACTTACATGCTTCCATAATTCGATTGTAACTTTATCAGTATTAGTACCATTTACATAAGAGAGCAATAGATATTTTCTAAAACATGCACTTTTGTTTGAATCTCTCTGTCATATTTTCACCTTAGCTGCTCTAGTCATTTTCAATCTCTCTGTCACGTTTTTATATAATAGTGGGGACTGATCCTTGTGATTTCACCATCATTTCACTCTACAAAAAGTACATCTTACTAGCAATATGCAACTCTCCTAACACACTTTTGTTTTATGTGTAAAGAGAAGAAAAAATATCTAATTAACTTAGTTGAATAACAATGTACACCCGAAGGTATTAAAGAGGATTCTCAGGCTTTGTATAATGTGGAAAAGTACTATTACTTGTGTGTAACAGATAAATAATCATCTAAGTAAATACTATAGTATATTATAGGATATGTCATCTTAAGCATTATTATTATGTAATATTCTGCAAAATTCTCCTACTCGAGTTCATGTTATTGGTGTATCATATACTACACTAATTTTCTTAAAATCAACATTTGATACAAAGGAAACATAAAAGAGAATTCAGAAACTATAAGTAGCATTTTCCCTTGCCACTTGTTGCTTACTCAAACAGACACTAAATCATGAAATGCAGATTCTTGGTTTAAGATACAATAAGATGCTGAAACATCCCAGCGGATCCGAGGATTTAAAAGAATATAAAATAAATAAATAAGATGCTTCAAACATCATATGAATCATAAGATGTAACTATTTGTCACAGCTAAAAGAACCAAGTTACTATTGTCACGACCCAAAATCCATAAGGTCATGATGGCGCTGGACATCCACTGTCAGGCAAGCCAATCATTAAATAGCTAAGCTAAATTTCCTGTTTTTGCATTTTTGAAATCATTACCTTTCACTTTAACACGTAATAACTAAATAAAATCCATTAAGTAAAAAAATAACAGTCCAATATTCCATTTTAATAGAATACGTCCCAAACACATCCCAGAACCCGGTGACATAAGTACATGAGAAAATTTCTAAGAATTTATACAATTATTACAAAGCTTGTCCGAGATACAAATTGGACAAGGAATTTAAAATAAAAATACAAATACATATGAGGAAGACTCTGCCGGCTGCGGGTCATCTCCGGATGATGCAGCATGTCTAAGTCTCCAAGTCAGCCACTTTGACATGAAGGTACCTGTGCAACAAAAATGCGCAACAAGTGTAGCATGAGTACAAAAACAACGTGTACTCAGTAAGTATCCCGCCTAACCTCAGAGAGGTAGTGACGAGAGGTCGAATTAGATACTTGCTAGAAGTCAATTAATATCAGGTATAGTAACGAAATGAATCAATGTAAAACAAAGTAAATGTAAATGTAAACGAGTATAAAATACACGGTACGATCCCTCCCGTACAATTTATTCAGCTCTCAATTAACAATTTCCTTTCGTAACCAAGACATATACAGAGTTACGGCTTCACCAAAAAGGTTATTATACTTCAATTAAGGGGGAAACCCTCGGATACACTGGCCTCTTAGCCAAACATTACGCACGATTCAATGGAGATAGTAAGTACATAGGAAATGCCGAGGCGTACGGCACGATCCAACATAAAAGTAAATTGTGCACTGTCGAAGGGTCGAACGACGCGAACCATAGATGCATCTATGAACCTGCTGAGGCAAACAGACCGCTCCCATGAGAGTGTGGTACATTAATCCCTGCCGAGGCGAACGGCCCGATCCTATAAGAGTGTGGTACATAAGTCCTGCCAAGGTGAACGGCCCGATCCCATACGAGTGTGGTACATAAGTCCTGCCGAGGCGAATGGCCCGATCCCATAAGAGTGTGGTACATAAGTCCTGCCGAGGCGAACGGCCCGATCCCATAAGAGTGTAGTAGGAGGATTTACCCCGCTCGCAAATCATACATGTGACGCGGTTACATATAAATAATAGAGTTACCCCGCTCGCGAATCATACCTGCGACTCGGGTACCCATATAAATACTCACATTCAAGTAATACCTTAGGAATTCGTCATGGAATATTTAGCCGAAGAAGGATAAATTCTCTTTTTACATGATTAAGAAAATGAAGTTTAACTTACCTGAGTATTCATTTATTAATTCAATGAGATTAGACAGTCTCGTTTTACCAACAAAGTTGCAAGTACAGCAAGTAAAGCATGCTAGTGGGTCCTAGGCTACCTGGACATAAGCATAATAGTAGCTACGCACGGACTCCCGTCACCTCATGTGTACGTAGCCCCCACAAATAGTAGCATATATTTAATTAGTTCACCTAAGGGGACAATTCCCTCTCACAAAGTTAGAAAGGAGACTTACCTCGCTCTGAAACTCCATAACCGGCTCCCGAGCCCTTCCAACGACTCCAATTGATGCACAACTCCCCAAAACTATCCAAATAACGGAAAACCAATGAAAATATACTCTAATATTTGTTAACAATCCAAATTATATAAACTCCTATCTCCGCTCTAGGAATTGACCAAAATGCCCTCCGGCCCACGTGCCCGGATTCTGAAATTTCTCGAAGATAAACTCTACCCATAGCTTTACTAGTTCAAATATACAATTTACTCATTTATTCATGCTCAATTCGTGGTAAAAATCCAAATTACCAAATTTTCTAGGTTTTCTTCAAAATTCCATATTTTCCACAAATTCCCATACTCAAATCCGTACCTTGTCAAGACCCCAAATCCTAACAGGCAGTGATAGCGCCTATCATGGAAATAGGCTAGGCAACCATCACTTTACTACGCATTTGTCAGTTATACGAGTTCACAATGCAATAATAAGCATGCAACCATAGCATCAATAATATAAATAAGTCATAGCGTTCCCATATTAGCCTAAACAAACCTCCCAAGAACTGGAGTCAATAGTCAAAAGCATCTAAGAATAAGTAAATCTAACTCTGCTAAAACTATAATGTATGTCTCTGAATCAAATGCCAAACTAAATGAGGAAGGGAAGTGGAGAAGCTGTGGACGCTGAACAACTACCTCGAAATGCCATGAACTGCTGCTAACGAACAAGGCAGCTACTGCTCCAAATCGGTACCTGAATCTGTGCATAGAGGAACATGGAGTCTTTATGAGTACGCCAACTCAGTAGTAATGAAAATAAATCACAGTCTGAGAATTATAAAACACACAGTAAAACCCCATCGCCAAACCACGCTCTCTCCTCTCTCCTCCTCTTGGGCGACATGGAGGACTAAGGGATACCATAGACGTTCAGGCCTCTCCCCAGCTTCAAGATGTGGGAGAGACGGATCCCAGCCCTAAAACAAATTCATATGTTTCATTACTCACGTCAAAATCACAACCAGTAACCAAAACAATCCTTAAACCTGTCCAACATATTCATGGACAGCTTATGATGCAATTTTTATTTAAGGAACTGGAGGAATATGCAGTTGAAGAAGGTCTTCACCAAGCTGTGGTGATGAAGCTCTCATATGGTGCGCCAGATTTGCCGGAAATTCGAAATGTAATTCCAGCACAAATTGGGATTAAAGGTCGCTGCTTGATAGGTTTGCTCGCGTTTCGGCAACTGTTGATTCGTTGTGACGCATATGAGGATTTTGTAACAGTCGTCTCAAAGCAGGTTGGTTATTTATAGTACAAAGGACAACAACATCAATATCGAACATTCCCATGGACTCAAGATTACAATCCTATGGTTGAGACGTCAAAAATAGTGGCATGGGTGTCGTTTCCAGATTTGCCGACGAACATGTTCGCCAAGAAACCTCTACTGTCAATTGCATCAGCTGTGGGTAAACCTATTGCCATTGACAAGGCCACACAAGCTAGGACAAGACCTAGCACAGCTAGAGTTAAGGTAGTTCTTGATCTCCTTGACAAGCATCCCAAGAATATGAAGTTACAATTTATTGACGAGAAATCTGGTAAGGTTATTGAGCATATACAGGAGTTTGTGTTTGATAATATTCCATCATATTGTAATGTGTGTAAACGACAAGGACATGCTGGTGAAGATTGTCGTTCTTTGATTAAAAGGAATCAGGCGAAGGATGATTTGTAACAGGAGGAAACTTTGATCGATAGCGCTATTAATAAGGATCGTGTACTGCCTGCTGAAGTTTTAGCTTTGGCTGAGGAGATGAGCAAGGTGGAAAAATTACAAGGGGATGCTAGGGATTATTTAATTGCTAAGAAGCAGCAAAAATCTAATGCAGCAAATCGTGTCGATGTTCCAGTTAATGGTCCACAGTCAGCTGCTATTAATGCAACTGATAAGTTTGGTTATGGTGATGCAGGGCGAAACTCTGTTTTTGGTGCAAGTGTTCTAGTTGATGCAGCCCTTACTAGAGTTGCTCAAGACTTAAAGGATGCAATAAATACTGTGGGGGATCGAGGTTTAGCTGTGGAGTCTAAAGGTTCACAATTGGAGACTAATGTTGCACTAACTATAACTGGTAGTCGACCAAATGCTGGGGTGATCAAAACTACTGTTGCTAGCTTTGATACCAATGTTGAATCAGGTGTAAAATCAGCTAGCTTAGATGCTGCTATTGTTACTGGATCAGGTGTTCAAGGTGTGGGGCAAAATTCTAATGACCAAGGTAAAGTTAAGGATCAACATATTAATCAAGCAGATTCTAAAATTACTGCTGCTATTAGGACATGACAAGAACTTAGCAATCGAGATGTTGCTACTGGAATTCTTGGCAAGAGAGATTCTAGTGCAACTGGTGGAACACATGCTAACAAGAAGGCTGGTGATACGTTAGAAACAGGTTCTAAACATGGGCAACAATCACATGCTAAGGGTTGGTCAGTAGTGCATAGATCACCTAGCAAGAAGGTGACCTCAGGTAAAAAAAATCTGGATTTAACAGCAGAAACTTTTAGGAGTTCTAACTCATTTGATGCTTTGGTTGGTGCACATGAATATGGTGAGAAAGACTCTATGAAGAATTAGGAATTGATGGATGGAAAAGAAGGTACAAAATCTGGGGAAAATAACACTCCAGCTAGTGCAAAACAACAGCAAAAGACGAAGTCTGCGGGTGCGCGATCAGTGGCGTCCAGAGAAATTGTTCCTGTAGATGACTTCAACAATGTCCATGTATCCAATGCAGTTCCTACACTCCAATTCTCCAGTCCAGAATTAGCCAAAATGATCAAGGAATCCCAGGCAGCTATGATGATGCATATCAATCCAATGAACAACATGCCTTTGGTCGCCCTAAATACTTCAGTCCAGAAGATTCCGTCTCAGTCATTGGAGTCGTGTGGTGAGCGAGATGGTGACTCTGGGCTACAGTTACTGTCTACAGATATGACAGGTGCGGTCATGTTTAATAGTAAGTTGTGGGCTGATCGAGAAGAGCATGAGGAAGATGAAGATTACGTTGATAGCGTCAAAGATGACAGCAATGATGAGGCAGATCAAGGTAGCTACACATCAAATGACGAGGTAGTAAAAGGTCACGATGAACAGGTTCCTAACTCCTCTTCTACTTTGGCGAGCAAGAGAGGCTTAAGCCCCAATACTCATGTATTTATTCCTACTGGGCAGCAGCAAATTTCAGCAAGTATTTTAAGGGATTTGCCTAATTCTAAGGGAAGTAACATGGACTTAATTCCAGGTATGTCAACAAACACAAGTGCACCTTTTGAAAAATACAATCTGACCCCGACAAATATTCTTCAAGCTATTGTCTCTCACGACATGGAGCCATTAAAAATGCTTGATAATCAGAGCAAGGCAGCATCTGTTACTCCAGGTGGTAATACAATTTTGGAGGATCAACAAGCAATACAACATGTGCAAGAAAGAGTAACTAGGGAGCAGCAAGTTGGGTATAGTACACAGGCTATTTCGGCAGAAGATCGAAGACTAATAGATGCTTTGGTAAATACTAAACTTCCCTTGAATTCAAATCAAACTTTGAGCACTGGACATATGGTTAAGAACAGGAACAGTATCCAAAATGTTGAGCAACATCAAGGCAAGACAGTTATGGGAAAGGCACAAAATGTAAATACTTTGGTGACACAAGGTTTTGCTCAAGACATGCCAAATCCAGTGATTGTGGGCAGAGACACTTATGAAAAAGGTGAGGAAGATGAAATTTTAAATCAATGTCGAGCAGAGGCAGCAAGAAAAAGGGATTTATCACCAATGCATAGCGGACAAAGCAAGAAGACACACACAAGGAAGAAGAGTTGGGATGGCAGGTTGAATGAGGAAACAAATATTAGGAGACTTCCTATGAGAGTTGCCAAGCAAAAACAAGTTGTCCCAACCACATCTACGAGATCCAACCGTTCAAAAAAGAAGTCATGAATTTTGAAGACTTGTTGAAGAGGTGTGATGAAGATGAAAAAGAAGTACAAATTAAAGAAGCTACAAGTTTGGACAAGAAGGGACAAGAGTATAATTCCTACTACAGTTTATTTTATCACTTTCTTAGTATTGTCATTTGTAATATCACCACAGAGTATGTTATAAACTCTGTGATGATCATAGAATATTTGGTTCTTTCTAGTTCTTACTTTTTACATGCATGCTAGTAAGTGAGGCTATTTTTACGCCTCGATAGGATTTAGTAAGGTAAGGTTTAACCCTTTTTGTGTTGCTTTAGTCCTATGCCTCAGGAAAGATATCCAATCGGCTATGAGATTATATGCCCTCGTGAGACTTTGCCAGTAGCTACACCTTGACTCCTCTACATGAGGCTGCCATAGGGCATTGTGAAGCCCAGAGGAGTGATTATATAGCCAAGGCATAAAGGCAACACTACTGGTGCTATTGTCCCCCTTATTTGTACTATTCCTATGTGGTTCCTTTTTCCTTTATTATTAATAAAACTAGCCCTAGGCTCCTCGCCTAGTGGATTTGCTTAAAAAATATATAAAACACATAGTACAAATATACAATTTCATAAAGAACCAGTAAAACACCAAGTCACCATGTAGTATTTATCAAATACATAAGTTTAGAAAACCTTTGAAAACAAGTGTAATATCAGTATATCTCAGTAACATTCTCTGTAAAAGCCAGTTTGAAAACGAAGTAAATCATAGTTCGAAAGCTTAGAAAAATCATTATAAATATGCCCTCGGGACAAAATCATTTCTCGTAACAGTCGTCCCTCAGGAATTCTCTCAATCACTCAGTATCAATCATCACTCAGTAACAGCCCCGCGGGAAATCATCATCACTCAATCGGTACCGGCGCTCACTGGGGGTGTGTACAGACTACGGAGGGGCTCCTACAGCCCAAGCGCAATAATAACATAAGGCCTGAAAGCCTCACTCAGTCAGACACTCTCAATTTTCCCTTAGACCAGGAAACATACCGGGTTCTTGACCCAAAACAGTGTTTCATTTTTCAATAAATAGTATCAAAATACTCTGAGGGTCAAAATAATTCATCAGGAAAATACTGAGTATAAAATCATAACATATCAGTGAGTAAAATAGGGTAAACACAACCCTCAAAGGGTAAACAAGTCGGCACTATGCCCCAAACACGGCTTAGAGCCCAAATCATATCATAATAAAATAATACTCCTTAAGCAAAGGCTTAAAAATTGATTTCGCAACTCAGTAGTCGGCCAAATAGGAAAGATGTTTCCAAAGTTTCCACCTTTTCATTTCAAAACTCGTGAAAGGGTGCATAGTCCGGGGTTTCATACCCTCAGGACAGGATTTAAAGACATTACTTACCTCAAAACTAGCCCGGAACTATTCCACAACACGCTTGCCTCTTGAATCAACCTCCGAAGGCTCCAAATCTACCAAGTTCAGATTTTTATCATCAATATGTGCTTAAGGAACAATTTCCAATCGAAAGATATCAACTTTAACCCAAAAATCCGAAACCGGTAAAAACCCGACCCCCGGGCCCGCATCTTGAAACTTAGAAATTTTTAAACAAAAGTGTTCTTCGTTCTCTCACGAGTCCATACATATAAAGAACACAAAAATCGGAGTTCGTTTGACCCCTAAAGGTCTCATAATCTCAAGCCCTAAAACCCAATTTTCTACTGATTTACCATGAATTTACACTGGTTTTATGCTCTATAATCATCCATCATCGAGTTTTAATGATCGAAACACTTACCTATATAAAGAACAAGGATTTTCCTCTTCAAAAATCGCCCCCAAAGCTCTTTGTCCGTACAAAAATTGTGTAAAAAGGGTTTAAGTTGCGAAGGGTTTAATTTATATTTTCTAAAGAGTGGTTCCGCACCTGCGGCCACTTAAGCGCACCTACGGTCCCAGGTCCGCACCTGCGACTTCCCTCAAGCGGGCGAACTTCCGCACCTGCGGCCTCTTCTCCGCACCTGCGACTTCGCACCTGCGGTCCCCTAACCGCACCTACGACCCACTGCTCGCACATGCGGTCAAACTTCTGCAGGTGCGGTGACACTAGCACCAGCAGCTGAAGCTGCGTGTTTCAAGTTCCAAACTTCCCGTTAAATCAATCTCGAGCCCCTCGGGACCCCAACCAAACTTACCAACATAACCCATAATGTCAGTCAAACTTAGTTGCACTCTCAAAACACCAAAACTAACGTCAAAACACCCAATTTACATCGGATTCAAGCCTAAGAACTTCGATATTTCTAAAATCCACCAATGATGCCGAAACTATCCAAATAAACTCCTATTGACCTAAAATTTTGCAGACAAGTCCAAAATGACATTTCGAACCTGTTCCAACTGTCAGAATTCCATTCCGACACCGATAGCCTATTTTCCACTGCCGACCGGAATCGCCAAAAACTAACTTTTGCCAATTCAAGCCTAATTCTACACCGGACATCACAAAATTATTCTGGACACACTCTTAAGTCCCAAATCACCTAACGAATCTATTCGAACCATAAAGTCCGCATTCCAAGGTCGTTTACCAATAAGTCAACTCTTCGTTGACTTTTCCCATTTAAAGGCTAATTGACTGAACTCTCACTACAACCATTCGATTTCAAGCCTATCAACTCTAATACATCAAATACAGCATAACCAATCTATAACAAGTCAATAACAACAATTATAATGCAGGTTTTACGTAACGACAGACCGGGTCGTTACATTCTCCCCCTCTTAAATAGACGTTCGTCCTCGAACGAGTCTAGAACATACCTGGAATCTCAAACAAGTGAGGATACTTGCTATGCATCTCCCGCTCGGTCTCCCAAGTAGCTTCCTCTACTAGCTGACCTCTCCACTGCACCTTCACTGATGCTATATCCTTAAACCTCAACTTTCTGACCTCACGAGCTAAAATAGCTACTGGCTCAACCTCGTATGACATATCACCCTCGAGCTGAACTGTGCTGAAGTCTAACACATAAGACGGATCACCAACATATTTTCTGAGCATCGACACATGAAATACCGGGTGAACACTCGACAAGCTGGGTGGCAAGGCAAGTCTATAAGCCACCTCACCAACCTTCTGAAGCACCTCAAAAGGACCAACAAATCGCGGACTCAGCTTTCCTCTCTTTTAAAACCTCATAACACCCTTCATGGGTGATACTTTTAGAAGTACCTTCTCACCTTCCATAAATGACACATCCCGAACCTTC
>ML269899.1:0-62356 GCA_005239495.1 Nicotiana undulata
AGGTGAGCCAAAATTTGAAAACATTCTGCCCGTGTATGCGACCACTATGCGGTCCGCATACACTTTATGCGATCGCATTATGCGTCGCATAACACCCCTTCAGCTGGGCAATGATCCGCCCGTGTATGCGACCACTATGCGGTCCGCATACACGTTATGCGATCGCATAGTGCGTCGCATAACACAAAAATTTCTGGAAAAATTAAGTTCTTTCAAATCCCGGGGTACTTGTACAAAATCAAGGTCCATTTTAAGAATTTCCACAGAGACAACAACTCGGGACTTATTCGGGCATTATTTTAAGAAAGAAATTTTACGGGTCTTTACATTCTCCCCCCCCCCCCTAAAAATCATTCGTCCTCGAATGAGGATTTTTGGAATTCATTTGGTTTTTTAAAACATGATATGCAAACTTCCCAATTTACACTAACTCTAGTATTTTCAGAAAATTTCGCCAGAGTCTTATTTGTATTTAGACCTATCCACCTGACAGAGAGCCCCCGAAACACATTTCCAAGCATCTTTACACAATTTTTGTTATCCCTACAACTGGTATACCATTCATTACCTCAACACTTGCACATATCCAATTACCATGACAAATACATATAGCTCATCCTATTCTCATCACAAATTGGCATAAGATTCAATTAGTGGCACATAATTTGCACATACTTTGGGCCATTTCAGTGCTCCCCATATAGTTCAATCACCTCAATAGATCATAGACAATTCTTTTAACCTTTACCAATCTACACTACCATTAATCACTTACTTAGCACATTTGTTTCACGAAGCTTGTATTTTCTTTAAAGGTGGCACACCACCTATTTAACAACTTTGTATACAGTTTTAGCACGCATTGGAAAGTTAAAACAATAAGGCAATTAGGAGAGGAAAGAAAAAAAATGGGGTGCCTTTGCACGAATCTGAGTACAACATCAAATTGCCTTGGAACCATAAGTCGCACGATCACTACTACACTTGCTCAAACAGATGGTGGTATTTTTCTTTCATTTCTTTCTCTGTTTCCCACGCGGCTTCCTTGACTTGTTGACTTCGCCACAACACTTTAACAAAAGCAATCTCTTTGTTTCTCAATCTACGGACTTGCCTATCAAGAATAGCAACCGGAGCCTCTTCGTATGATAGCTCTTCATTAACCTCAATAGTCCCAACGGGCACGATGGCGGATGGATCTCCAACCACTTTCTTCAACATAGACACATGGAACACTAGGTGCACTAATGACATTTCATGGGGCAATTCTAACCTATAAGCCACTCGTCCTATCCTTTGAGCAATCCGATATGGCCCGACGTACCTAGGGCTCAACTTCCCTTTCTTCCCAAACCGCATCACTCCCTTCATGGGGGACAACTTTAAGAACACCCAATCATCTACCTAGAACTCCAATTCTCTTCGATGAACGTCCGTCTAGGATTTCTGACGACTCTGAGCAATTTTCATCCTCTCTTGAATGACTCTAACTTTTTCCATAGCTTGGTGCACAAGATCTGGTCCTAACAATTCTGCTTCAGCAACCTCGAACAATCCGATCGGAGATCTACAGCTCTTTCCGTACAATGCCTCAAACGGGGCCATTTGGATACTAGCATGTAAGCTGTTATTATAAGCAAACTCGACAAGCGGCAAATGATCATCCCAGTTACCCTTGAAGTCTAAAACACAAGCCCGTAGCATATCCTCGAGCGTCTGAATAGTCCATTCTGCCTGACCGTCAGTCTGTGGATGGAAAGTCGTGCTGAGATTTACCTGAGTACCCAAACCTTGCTGAAATTTCCGCCAAAAATTAGCTGTAAACTGGACCCCTCGATCTGAGATAATAGAAACTTGAGTGCCATGAAGTCTAACTATCTCCTTGATGTACAATTGGGCATACCGTTCCGCTTTGTCGGTGGACTTGACTGGCAAAAAGTAAGCTAATTTCGTGAGTCGATCCACTATCACCCAAATCGAGTCGAACTTGCGCTGAGTGCGAGGTAACTCTACCACGAAATCCATATTAATCATTTCCCACTTCCACGTCGGTATTTGCACCAGCTGGGTTAACCCACCGGGCCTCTGATGCTCGGCCTTCACCTGTTGATAATTCGAACATTTAGATACATGGTCCGCCACATCCCTCTTCATACCGCTCCACCAATAAATTTCCCGGAGATCATGATACATTTTCGTAGAACCTGGGTGCACAGAATACCGGGAGCTATGAGCCTCCGCCATTACCCTTCCCCGAAGATTATCTACATCTGGAACACATAGCCTACCTTGACATCGCAACACTCCATCATTGCTACCGAGTGAAAGTGCCGAAAGCTTGCCATTCAAAACTGCATCCTTCAACTATGCCAATGCTGGATCAATAAACTGCTTCTCCTTGACTTCCGTTACAAGTGACGATTCTGCCCCATTATGCACCATAACTTCCCCTTCGCCTGAGGTCGAAAGACAAACCCCAAAACTGGCCAATTGACAAACCTCCTGAGCCAGGGGCCTTTGATCCGCTTCCAAATGAGCCAAACTACCCATATACTTCCGACTGAGAGCGTCGGCCACCACATTCGCCTTTCCTGGATGGTACAAGATGTTCATATCATAATCCTTAAGCAATTCTAACCACCTCCGCTGCCTTAGATTTAGTTCCTTCTGCTTGAATAAATACTGAAGACTCTTGTGGTTTGAGAACACATCCACGTGGACTCCATAAAGATAATTCCGCCAAATTTTTAATGCAAACACCACATCTGCGAGCTCTAAATCATGCGTCGGATAATTTTTCTCGTATTTCTTGAGTTGCCTTTAAGCATACGCTATGACATTCCCATGTTGCATCAACATACACCCTAAACCAACCCTTGAAGCATCACAATAAACCACAAATCCCTCTATACCTTCTGGCAAGGTCAATACCGGTGCCGAAGTCAATCTCGACTTCAACTCCTGAAAACTTTTCTCACAAGCGTCGGACCACTAGAACTTCACTGCTTTCCGCATCAATTTAGTCAATAGGGAGGCGAGAGTAGAGAATCCCTCCACAAACCTCCGATAATACCCAGCTAGACCCAAGAAACTGCGAACCTCCGTCGGGTTCGTTGGTCTAGGACAATCTTTCACTGCTGCGATCATCTGGGGATCAACCTAAATCCATTCTCTGGAAACAACATGACCCAAAAACGCGACTGATTCTAGCCAAAACTCACATTTCGAAAATTTAGCATACAGGTGGTGATGACGAAGAGTCTGCACGACTGCTCTAAGGTGATTAGCATGATCTTCCCGACTCCGCGAGTAGACAAGGATGTCATCAATAAAAACAATCACGAAGGAGTCTAGAATCCGATTCATAAGATTCATAAAAGCTGCTGGAGCATTGGTCAACCCAAAGGACATTACTAGAAATTCAAAATGACCATAACGAGTCCTGAAGGCGGTCTTAGGAATATCCTGCTCCCTGATCTTCAACTGATGATACCCAGACCGTAAATCAATTTTGGATAAGAACCTCGCACCTTGCAATTGATCAAACAAATCATCTATTCGAGGAAATGGATACTTGTTTTTGATAGTGACTTTGTTGAGTTGCCGATAATCAATACA
The DNA here is from genome assembly GCA_005239495.1 of Nicotiana undulata. Lineage (NCBI taxonomy): Eukaryota > Viridiplantae > Streptophyta > Magnoliopsida > Solanales > Solanaceae > Nicotiana > Nicotiana undulata. Next base: position 3,619 of record ML269899.1, read on the forward strand.
CATCCGAAGCGACCCATCCTTATTTCTAACAAAAAGAACTGGAGTACCCCACAATGACACACTCGGCCGAATGAACCCCTTATCCAGTAAATCCTTCAACTGCTCTTTTATCTCCCTTAACTCCGCTTGCGCCATTCTGTATGGTGGAATAGATATTGGTTGCGTATCTGGTAGTACATCAATCCCAAAGTCAATTCTCTATCTGGCGGAATCCCTGGAAGCTCGTCCGGAAATACTTCAAGAAACTCATCCACAACTGACACGGACTCGGGGGCCGACACTTCTGAAGCGGTGTCCGCGACCCGGACCAAATGATAGATACACCCCTTCTTAATCATCTTTGAGTCCTTAAGGCTAGAGATAAACCTACCTTTCGGCACCACACCATTCCCTTTCCACTCAATAACCGGCTCATTAGGAAACTCGAGTCTCATGACTCTCGTTCGGTAGTAGAGCTTAGCAAAGCACGAATAAAGCCAGCCCATTCCCATAATAATATCAAAATCTACCATCTCAAGCTCAATAAGATCGGCCGTGGTAACGCGACCACATACCGTGACAACACAATTCTTATAGACATGCGCTGCTGTAATAGAATCACCAATCAGAGTTGATACAGAGAACGACTCATGAAGCTGTTCGGGTTCTATCCCAAAACTTGAAGAAATAAATGGGGTAACATAGGACAAGGAGGACCCCGGATCAATAAGAGTATAGCAATCAAGTGCTTGAACATTCAGAATACCTGTGACAACATCTGGAGAAGCCTCCGCGTTCTGGCGACCACTCAAAGCATAGAATCGGCTGGGTCCGCCTCTACCACGAGCCCCACCCCTAATTACACCACGNCACGAGCCCCACTCCTAATTACACCATGTCCTGCTGGAGCTGGAGGACGCGCTGAATATGTGGCGGCTGAAGAACCGGATGAATGGGCAAACCCCCTACCCATGCCCTGGCTGGGCGCACGGCAATCCTGTTGAAGATGACCCCTCACCCCACACTTGTAGCATAACGGGCGATCCAAATAACATGCCTCAGTATGGAACCCTTCGCACTGAGGGCACAAGCCCTCATCTACTGCTGGAACCTTCCTCCGAGACGACCTGAATGATGGGGTCTCCTGCTGTTGGATCCTGATCTCCAATGGCTATTCAGCTGATAACGATGTACGAATGGCGGTGCACTGGCTGAAGACTGTGCATAAAACTGGGATGGCCATGATGGTCCCCTCCCCTGAACTGGTCTCCCCCCTGAAACTACGCTCCCTGAGTGACCCGCCGACCGGGCCCTGCTGCTACTCTCTTTGTCTTCCTGTATCTTTAACTTTCTAGCCTCCGTAGACTGGGCGAATCCCACAATCTTCCCATAATTCATGTCTGAGTGCAAAGCCGCTGTATCAGCCTCATTCACAACCAAAAGACTGAGACCCTGAACAAATCGTCGAACTCGAGCATCCATGGTCGACACCAACTGGGAAGCATACTTGGAAAACCTTACGAACTCCATGTGGTATTCCCAAACACTCATACTGCCCTGCTTGAGGACCTCAAATTCAGTAGCACGGGCTGCCACAGTCTCGGCAGGCAAAAAGTGATCCATGAACGCGTCCCCGAACTCGCCCCATCTAGCCGGAGGACTTCCCTCTCCACGGGAACCCTCCCATATCTCAAACCAGGAATATGCTGCTCCCCTCAGCTTGTACGAAGCTAACTCAACCCCCTCTGTCCCTGTAGCCTTCATCACCCGAAGGGTCTTGCACATCTCATCAATAAAATCTTGTAGATCGGCCTCTAGGTCCGTACCTGAGAACTCTGGAGGGGCCAACCGCAGAAACTGGTTGACTCTGGAGCCAGCGGAATCTACCTGTCTGCTGGAGGACGCAGGGGTAGCATGAGATCTTTGGGCCTGGGCGGCCACCAACTGCGTTAACATATGAATAACTCCTCTGAGGTCCCCCTCGGATGTACCGGGACCAGAAGCTAGAACTGTAGAGGGATCAGGAATGTCAGCAGGAGGGATTGCAGCACCCTTCGCCGCCGCAGGAACAGGAATGCTTTGATCTGGAATAGAAGGGTCCAGAAAATTCAAGGCCGGGGAGTCACTCTCACCCGCACTACCAGGTATATGATTCACAGCCACACTTGGGGTGGCATTGGCCTCATGGCTGAGTCGAGCTCTCTTCTTTGGTGTCATTACTGAAAAATTTCAGAACAAAGCACGAATTAGACAAGGACATTTTCACTCTCCACCTCACCGCACGATATGGAATAACAATGAAAAGAGTAATTTCCTAAATGTCCGTGTAGCCCCCTAATTATAGATATGGTCGACAATACACCGATAAGAAGGGCTCTACTAGACACGGCTCCGAGACATCCTAGGACTCTTTTAAAATCTTAGGTTGTGATACCAAGTTTGTCACGCCCCAAAACTAAGGGACACAACCGGCACTCGATCGGGTAGCCCCAGTCAAGCGGACCTGGATTCCTTTTTCCCTCCCATGTATTACCCCGAGATTTCCGATGTACATTATTCAATTATAATTAAGACGCATTCTTACAATCTTAAATTAAACCATAGAATTCTGTCATTACCAACATGTAGTACAATACTTACAAAATATACATAACACATAGTTTTCCTTTACGTGGTCTACAAGTCATACTGCCCAAAATACATAAGTACATAACCCACACTTCCTATCTACGGAGCCTCTAAGAGTACAAAGGAGTTATATATAATACTTGCCGGTAACAAGGCTCCGGCTATACCTTACACAAATACCAAAATGAAAATCCGGAAGAAAAGGTGGCATGAACCACACTGGGCCCCGAGAGGAGAGGGGCTCACCAAATCAGCTGATAGGACGTAGAGGAGGCACTACTGTCGGTGGGCTGGAGTACCTGCTATAGAACCACCTACAATCATCACAAGAATGTAGCGCCCCCGGCAAAGGGACGTCAGTACATTTGAATTGTACTGGTATGTATGAACAAACTTTACTCTAAGTAAACTCAATAATGCACAGGCAAGAGACAGACAGAGAGTCACACAATCACCGCACAAGACATAGAAAGATACACAATGGAAGTTCCACAATTTTCACTTCATCATAATCACAATCTCAATTCCACCCTTGTCCCTTCTCACATTTCACCCTTATTTCTTCTGTTGCGGTGCGCAACCCGATCCCACTTGACAATCACAATAATTAGTTGTGTTTTTGTTGCGGCGTGCAACCCGATCTCACCTGACAACTGTTGCGGCGTGCAACCCGATCCCCTCTAACAATATTAATCACACCCTTATCACTTCTCACATATCACCCTTATCTCCCCTGTTGCGCTGCGCAACCCGATCCCACCAAGCAATCACATTTCATATCAACGATGACAAATCACAGTTCAATCACAGAAAATTTCAGCAATAAGAATACAACTTCTTTACATAGCCTTTAGCATATACATTCATACTCTTGGGTTCATTATCCTCCTAGCATTGTTTTACAAAGAATGGTAGTGTGGTGATCAACCAATGACAGACAAGTAATACACTTCACGCTTCAACATAATTCGGACAACCACTTGCACATATTCATAACAATACACGTACCGTATGCTCGAACACCACAAGTGATTTTACAAAGATTAAAGTTAGCCATACATACCTGGAGTCGAGTTTCCCTTTTTAATTTCTATTGCAATTCACCGAACCGCCTAGCACCGTCAATCTAGTTCACAATGCAACATATTTACCTTAGAATTAGGAGTCTCGAGTTCATTTGAGCATTTTATCAAACACTATGTGATCCCTTAGATTGACTAAACCCTTTTTAGTGAAAGATTACTCTACTTGCTTCCCTTTGCTAGGTTATGGAAGATTATTCACATGCATGCAAGGTCCCAACTTTTCATCCCCAAGAACCAACCTATGTGTGTTTTATTCTTAGTTAAATCCCTGGAATTTGAGAAAATAGGGTGAAGGCTTACCTCTTATGATGAAGAAGATGACTACTACTTGATAAACTTCCAAGCCGTGGTAGAGATGAAGGACAAATTTGGGGAAGATGAGGACTTCTCTCTCTAGAACCCACTCTCACTTCTCTCTATTTTGTTCACAAACCAGTTAAAATGAAAGGGGGCAGCGGTTAAATGAAACTGGGGTCGGGTATAAAAATTTAGAAAATTAAAAAACCGTGTCGAATATGCGGTCAGGAATGCGATCGCATTCCTGACATGCGGTCCGCATATTGGACCGCAGAATGGCCCCCAGGTGAGCCAAAATTTGAAAACATCCTGCCCGTGTATGCGACCACTATGCGGTCCGCATACACGTTGTGCGATCGCATTCTGCGTCGCATAACACCCCTTCAGCTGGGTAGTGATATGCCCGTGTATGCGACCACTATGAGGTCCGCATACACGTTATGCGATCGCATAACACCCAAATTTTTTGAAAAATTAAGTTCTCTGAAATCCCGGCGTACTTTTACAAAATCAAGGTCCGTTTTAAGAATTTCCACAGAGACAACAACTCGGGGACTTATTCGGGAATTATTTTAAGCAAGAAATTTTATGGGTCTTTACATTGGCGTATGTTCGGAATGGGTTTTGGATGACCCGGGAGCGTTTCGGCGCCCAATATCGAAATAAGAATTTCCTTAAGTTCATATTGTGGGTTGGGACGTGTTTTTGTGTCATCAAAGTCTGAACGGAATTCAGAGGCCGGGAATAGTTCCGTTATGTCATTTATGACTTGCTTGCAAAATTTGGTGTCATTCCGAGTAGTATAGGTCGGTTCGGCGTATTGAAAGTGAATTCTAGAACTTTAAGTTCAAAGTTTGATTCAATTTGGATTTGGGGTCGAATTCTTTGTTTCGTTGTTGGTTTTCACGTTCCGAAAATTCGAGCGAGTTTGTATCATGAGTAGAGACTTGCCAGTGCCTTTGGACAGGGTTCCGAGGGGCTCGGGTGAGTTTTGGGCCTCTTGGAGCTAAATTCAAAACACTAGAAAATTCCAGGTCTGGTTTCCTTCTCCGCGTTCGCGGAGGGGTGACCACGTTCGCGAAGAAGGAACTGGGCATGTAATGACCTGGTAGGTTGTTTTGAGAGTTAGCACCCCGATACCCTAATAACTTCTTCTACCATGCCTAATTATGTTATTGAAACTTGTCGGAGCGTCGAGTGGTGAAATCCGGAGTGATTTTGGACACTTAGTCCTTAAATGTGGAATTTTGCTTTTGAAATCAGGTCGTAGCTAGAATTGTGTAAAGAAGGATCCGGAATGGAATTCTGTCGACTCCGTTAGCTCCGTTGGGTGATTTTGGGGTTAGGATCATGTTAAGAATGTGTGTTCGAGGTCAGTTGTAGATTTATGCTTCAATTGGCGAAAGTTAGAATTTCAGCAATTTCGGCCGATAGGTGAGATTTTTGATATCGGACTTGGAATTGAATTCTTAAAGCGACAGCAGGTCCGTAATGTCATTTATGACCTATGTGCAAAATTTGGGGTCATTCAGATGAGTTTTGACGTGTTTCGGCATCGAATTTGAATTCTAGGAATTTCATAAGTTCTTAGGCTTGAATCTATGAATATTTGATGATTTTGATGTTATAAGATGTGTTTTTAAGGTTCGACCAAGTTTGAATGAGGTATTAGGGTCGGTTGGTGGTTTTGGTTGAGGTCCCGGGCGCCTCGGGTGTGTTTCGAGTGTTCAAACAGACACTGTTGGCCAAAAGGCCTTAGCTGGTTTTTGCTGGTTTTTCACCAGCAGTGATTTGCTCTCCGCGATCGCAGGTCTCACTCTGCGATCACCTAAGGTAATTAGGGGAGGCACGTGGGTTGTTCTTCGCGATCGCAGAAGGCTATCCACGATCGCAGTGCCTTGGGAAGATGGCCTTCGCGATCGCATAGTGGATTTTGGTCTGAGGAATGGGGTCAACGGTTGTTCTTCGTGGTCGTGTGGCCCCTTACGCGATCGCATAGCTTGTGGGCCAAGAGGTCTGCGATCACAGACTTATTAACGCGATCGTAGTGAGGGATTTTCGGCGCGTGTCAGTATGTTCTCCGCGATCGCGTCTGGGCTTCTGCGATCGCATAGAGAAAATGCCTTGGCAGTGTTTAAAAACCCAATTATGAGGGTTTAAGTTATTTTTCACCATTTTCGATTTTGGGAGCTCGGGAGAGGCAATTATTGAAGGTATTTGCACCTGGGTGATTTGGGTAAGTGATTTCTAACCTATATAGTTCAAATTCCTTGACTCCAATCTTAAATTCAACCTTAAATTTCGAAATTTGTGGGTAGAAAATGGAAAAAATGGGAAGAACTTCATAGACCAAATTGTTGGGTTTTGATTGGGTGTTTTACCCGATTCCGAGACGTGGGCCGGGGGGACTTTTGGGCGAGTTTCCTAATTTCGCGTATTCGTTTCGAAATAATTAGCTAATTTGTTCCCTTAAAGTGTTATTTACATTATGCAATCGAATTTATTAGATTTGGGCACCCGGAGTCGGATACTCGTGGCAAGAGCGTGGTACGAAGTTGATTTGCACAGTCAAGGTAAGTGGCTTGCCTAACTCTGTGTTGGGGATTTTTCGTTAGGCATTTGTAAATGATTTTCACTATGAGGATTCCGTGTATGTGAGGTGACGAGTGCATGCACATGTCATTTTTACACGAATTCGAGTGTTCTTTCCATGGCATATCTCATTTTCATTACTATATTACTGCCTACCATTTAAACTGAGTATTTAACTTAGGATTTAAACATCTTTACTTGCCTTACCTGATTTTTCCACTTATTTGCTATTAATTGAGCTATGCTTTGGTAGTCCTACCCTATTCTTGTCTATTATTTTTCCTGAATTGTTTAATTATGATGCATCCGACATCCATTTGGCATTGCATATTTAAATTGGGACTACGGATTGAGATCCGGGAGCTTTCCCCCTGTACTGCATAGCATATTTAAATTGGGACTACGGACCGATATCCGGGAGCTTTCCCCCTGTACTGCAATGCATATTTAAATTGGGACTACATACCAAGATTCGGGAGCTTCCCCTGTATTGCATTGCATGATTTCTGTTGAGTTATATGTTGTGCTGAGCCGAGAGTTTCTTTTACTCATTTCCTCCAGTTTTGTTTCTAAATTTCTGCTTACCATTATTTCTACTGATTTGTTTGCTCTACAATCTTATAACTGTCTTATTATGTTTGAAACTCAGTAGAGCCTCAACCTGACCTCGTCATTACTTGACTGGGGTTAGGCTTAACACTTACTGAGTACCGAATGTGGAGTACTCATGCCCTTTTCTGCGAATGTTTTTCCCCATGTGCAGATCCAGGTTACCAGTACACAGCGTTCCGGCTAGGAGTACTGCAACTGCTGCTAGGAGACCGTGAGGTATTTCAGCCGCGTCTGCAGAACCTTCTGAGTCCCTTTCCTACTCTAGTATAGATAAAATTCATAGATAGAGATATCTTTCTTAATTCCGCTGTATAAAGCTATATTTGTAAAGCTTGTGACTTGGTGACATTCCGGGTTTTGGGAAGTAAAAGTTATAGATGCCGAGCGGCTAAATTTTATTGTATTACTTCTTCTTTATTGTTTTGTTATTATTTGTCTTATTTTTCCACAATTTAGGCTTACCTAGTCGTAGAGACTAGGTGCCATCACAAGACCGTTCGGAGGGTAAATTCGGGTCGTGACAAGTTGGTATCAGAGCGTCTAGGTTCATAGGAGTCACAAGTCACAAGCCGATTTATTAGAGTCTCGCGGAACGGTGCGAAGACGTCCGTATCTATCTTAGAGAGGCTATGTAACTGCTAAGATTAATCATATTCCTTGGAATTCTTTACCGTGTTAGTTACTGTCATCAAACTTCTTAAACTCTATTCTATTCTTGCTTACAGATGGTTCGTACTCGTACCAGACGTACTGATGACGAGGCACCCGAGCCCCCAGCTAGAGTCGTCAGAGGAAGGGCCGGGGCAGAGGATGAGCACGCGGTGCAGCCCGAGCACCGGTGAGAGTAGAGGTAAAAGATCCCCCATCAACCACAGTTGGAGGGGCACAGGAGGGACCTACTATTACTCCAGCCCTCCAGGAGACATTGGCTAAGTTTTTGAGTGCTTTCAGTACTCTGTCTCAGGCGGGACTACTTCCGATAGCCCCCGCTACATCCCAGGCCGGGGGAGGGACACAAAATCTCGCAGCCCGTACTCCTGAGCAGAGGGTTCATATGGGGCAGGTTCCAGAGTATATCCCCATGCCCCCATCAGCTCCGGTTCAGCATGAGACTAGGATAGCTATTTCTGAGGCAGAGCAACTCCGACTTGAGAGGTACAAGAAGTACCACCCACCTGAGTTATGCGGACTAGCTTCGGATGATGCCCTGGGTTTTCTTGAGGGGTGCCATCGAATTCTCCGAACTATGGGTATTGTGGAGATGAGTGGGGTCTCTTTCACTGCTTTCCAGCTGAGGGGAGCAGCTTATTAGTGGTTGCGTGATTTTGAGTTGAGCAGTCTGGACGAGGCAGCTTCACTTACGTGGGCTCAATTCTCAGAGATGTTCCTACTTGAGTTTGTCCCTCAGAGCCTCAGGGATGCTTGGCGTGCATAGTTTAAGCAGTTACGCCAGGGTGCTATGAGTGTGTCGGAGTATGCCGTCCGTTTCAGCGACTTGGCTCGTCATGCACCAACTTTGGTTGCCACTACCAGAGAGAGGGTTTGACGCTTTATTGAGGGACTTCACCCCAGTATTCGGACTAGCATGGCCAGAGAGTTGGAGACAGATATTCCTTACCAGTAGGCCGTGAGTATTGCCTAGAGGATTGAGACTATGTTGGCCCGAGATAGGGAGGAGAGAGAGGCCAAGAGGTCTCGAGAGACTGGTCACTTTTCAGAAGCTTGTGCACCAGTAGCACGTTATGGTAGGGTTTTTTTGAGTCACCCCATTCATTCAGCTCTTCAAGAAGCCAGTGGTATTCTAGCTCCTCCTAGACCTTAGGAGCCTTATTATGCACCACCAGTATCTCAGGTGCCTTCAGTTCGAGGTGATATCACTGGCCAGATCAATAGGCCAGTTCAGAGTCAGCATCAGCCGCCACATCCTCCGAGGGTTTTTTTTGAGTGTGGTGAACCTCGTCATATGATCAGAGATTGCCCAGGGCTAGGAGGGGTGCACCATCTCAGACTTATCAGGTTCCACACCTTCTACAAGGTCCTCCGACTATTCTTCCAGCCCCATTTGCTACCCCACCATCTCAGGCAGCTCGAGGTGGAGGTCGGGGAGGTCGAGGTCGCCCTAGAGGGGGAGGTTATGCTAGATATTATGCTCTCCCAGGCCGCTCAGAGGCCATTGCTTCAGATTAGGTCATCACAGGTATTATCCCTGTTTGTCAAAGGGATGCATCAGTATTATTTGACCCAGGTTCTACTTTGCTTCCCATCTGGGAATATCTCGGGATTCTTTGAGTTCCCCCATGTATGTTTCTACTCTCGTGGGAGACTCTCTTGTTGTGGACCACGTATATCGGTCGTGTTTGATTGTTATCAGTGGTTTTGAGACCAGGGCTGATTTATTATTACTCAGTATGGTAGATTTCGAAGTTATATTGGGTATGGATTGGTTGTCTTCCTACTATGCTATTCTTGATTGTCACGCCAAGACCGTGACGCTGGCTATGCCAGGACTACCGAGGTTAGAGTGGAGAGGTTCCTTAGAATACACTCCCCGTCGAGTCATTTCTTTTCTTAAGGATTAGTGGATGGTTGAAAAGGGGTGTGATGCGTATTTGGCTTATGTGAGAGATGTTAGTGCTGAGACCCCTACAGTTGAGTCGATCCCCATTGCTAAGGACTATCCTGATGTTTTTTCGGCTGATCTTCCTGGTATGCCGCCCGACGAAGATATTGATTTCGGCATTGACTTTTTGCCGGGCACTCAGCCCATTTCCATTCCTCCCTATCGCATGGCTCCTCTTGAGTTGAAGAAGTTGAAGGAGCAGTTGCAGGAGTTGCTTGATCAGGCCTAGTGCATCGCCTTGGGGTGCTCCGATATTGTTTGTGAAGAAAAAAGATTGTTCAATGCCTATGTGTATTGACTACCAGCAACTGAATAAGGCGACAGTGAATAACAGGTACCCATTGCCTCGAATTGATGATTAATTTGACAAGTTACAAGGTGCTAGGGTGTTCTCCAAGATTGATCTTCGTTTGGGTTATCATTAGTTGAAGATTCGGGAGCCGGATATCCCGAAGACTGCCTTCAGGACCAGATATGGCCACTATGAGTTCCTTGTTATGTCGTTTGGGCTGACCAATGCCCCAGCAGCCTTCATGCATATGATGCACAGCGTATTTCGGCCTTATCTTGATACTTTCGTCATCATGTTCATTCATGACAATATGGTATATTCTCAGTCCCGAGAGGACCGTGAGCAGCACTTGAGGACCGTGCTCCAAACATTGAGGGAGAAGAAGCTATGTGCCAAATTCTATAAGTGTGAATTTTGGCTTGATTATGTGGCTTTCCTATGCCATGTGGTGTCTTCGGATGGGATCAAGGTAGATCTAAAGAAGGTAGAGGCAGTGCAGAGTTGGCCTAGACCGTCTTCAGCTACTGAGATCCGCAGTTTCCTCGATTTGGCTGGGCATTATCGCCGTTTTATGGAGGGATTTTCATCCATTTCAGCGCCCATGACCAGACTGACCCGGAAGGGTGCACCATTTATTTGGACTGAGGAGTGTGAGGAGAGATTTTAGAAGCTCAAGACAGCCCTGACTACAGCTCCTTGTTAGTACTACCCACCGGATCAGGGTCCTATACATTCTATTGTGATGCTTCGAGGATTGGTCTGGGAGAAGTGTTAATGCAGGATGGTAGGGTGAATGCCTACGCGTCCAGACAGTTGAAGGTGCATGAGAAAAACTACCCTGTGCATGATCTCGAGTTGGCATCAATAGTTCACGCCCCGAAGATATGGCGTCATTTTTTATATGGTGTTCCCTGTGAGATATATACGGATCACCAGAGTTTGCAGCACATTTTTAGGCAGAAGGATCTCAATTTGCGCCACCTTAGGTGTTTGGAGTTACTCAAGGATTATGACATCACCATACTATACCACCCGGGGAAGGCCAATGTGGTAGCCGACGCTTTGAGTCGCCGGGCGGAGAGTTTGGGTAGTTTGGCATATCTTCGTGCAACTGAGATGCCTTTAGCCTTGGATGTTCAGTCTTTAGCTAGTCAGTTCGTGAGACTGGATGTTTCTGAGCCTTGCCGTCTATTTTCTTGTGTTGTAGCTCGATCTTCTCTTTATGACCGCATTCGGGAGCGCCAGTATGAGGATCCCAACCTTCGGGCTCTTCAGGATAGAGTTCGGCAGGGTGATGCCAGGGATGTGACCATAGGTGATGACAATGTGATGAGGATGCAGGGCCGGATTTTTGTGCCCAATGTAGATAGACTTCGGTAGTTGATTCTTGAAGAGGCCCATAGCTCGCGGTATTCCATCCATCCGGGTAACGTGAAGATGTACCAAGATCTGAGACGACACTATTGGTGGCGAATGATGAAGAAGGATATATCGTAATTTGTAGCCAAGTGTCTCAATTGTCAGCAAGTCAAATGTGAGCATTAGAGACCGAGAGGATTACTTCAGCAGATTAGGATTCCATAGTGGAAGTGGGAGCGGATCACCATGGACTTTGTGATTGGACTTCCTCCGACTTTGAGGAAGCATTATGCTATTTGGGTAATTGTGGACCGCCTGACCAAGTCAGCCCATTTCATTCCAGTATTGACTACATACTCTTCTGAGAGGTTGGCCCAGATCTACATTCAGGAGATAGTCCGGTTGCACGGTGTGCCGGTGTCCATTATATTATATCGAGGTCCTCAGTTCTCCTAGAACTTTTGTTGAGCCTTGCATAGTGATGGGGTACCCAGATCGATCTCAATACATCATTTCACCCTCAGACAGACGAGATGTCCGAGCGCACGATTCAGATTCTCGAGGATGTGCTCCGTGCCTGTGTGATGGAATTTGCAGGGTCCTGGGATCAGTACTTGCCTCTTGCAGAGTTTGCTTATAGCAACAGCTAGCAGTCCAGCATTCAGATGGCGTCGTATGAGGCTTTGTATGGTAGGTGATGCAGGTCTCCAGTGGGATGGTTTGAGTCGGGCGAGGCCCGACCGTTGGGTACAGATTTGGTTCAGGATGCCCTAGACAAGGTGAAGGTGATTCAGGAGAGACTTTGCACAGCTCAGTCCAGACAGAAGAGTTATGCGGATAAGAGAGTTCGTGACTTGGCATTTATGGCTGGTGATCGGGTTTTGCTTCGGGTATCGCCCATGAAGGGTGTCATGAGATTCGGGAAGAAGGGTAAGTTGAGTCCAAGATTCATTGGCCCTTTTTAGGTGTTGCAGCGTGTTGGGGAGGTCGCTTATGAGTTAGCCTTGCCTCCCAACCTAGCAGGAGTTCATCCGGTATTCCACATTTCCATGCTCCGGAAGTATCACGGGGATCCGACTCATGTTTTGGATTTCAACTCAGTCCAGTTGGACAATGACCTATCATATGTTGAGGAGACTGTGGCTATATTGGATAGGCAAGTTAGGAGGCTCAGATCGAAGAATATTGCCTCAGTCAAGGTTCAGTGGAGGGGTCATCCGATCGAGGAGGCGACTTGGGAGACCGAGCAGGATATGCGGAGTCAGTACCCTTATCTTTTCACAGCTTGAAGTATGTTTTCTATACTCGTTCGAGGACGAACAATTTTCTTAAGAGGGGAGAATGTAATGACCCGGTAGGTCGTTTCAAGAGTTAGCGCCCCGATACCCTAATAACTGCTTCTCTCGTGCCTAATTATGTTATTGAAACTTGTTGGAGCGTCAAGTGGCAAAATCCGGAGTGATTTTGGACACTTAGTCCTTAAATGTGGAATTTTGCTTTTGAAATCAGGCCGTAGCTAGAACTGTGTGAAGATGAATCCAGAATGAAATTCCATCGACTTTGTTAGCTCCGTTGGGTGATTTCGGGGTTAGGAGCATTTTCGGAATGTGTGTTTGAGGTCGGTTGTAGATTTAGGCTTGAATTGGCGAAAGTTAGAATTTTGGCCAATAGGTGAGATTTTGATATCAGACTTGGAATGGAATTCCGAAATCGGCAGCAGGTCCGTAATGTCATTTATGACCTGTGTGCAAAATTTGGGGTCATTCAGATGAGTTTTGACGTGTTTAGACATCGAATGTGAATTCTAGGAATTTCATAAGTTCTTAGGATTGAATCTATGCATATTTGATGATTTTGATGTTATAATATGTGTTTGTAAGGTTCGACCAAGTTTGAATGAGGTATTAGGGTCGGTTGGTGGTTTTGGTTGAGGTCCCGGGGGCCTCGGGTGTGTTTCGGGTGTTCAAACAGACACTTTTGGCCAAACGGCCTTAGCTAGTTTTTGCTGGTTTGCAGTGATTTGCTCTCCGCGATCGCGGGTCTCACTCCGCGATCGCATAAATTAATTAGGGGAGTCATGCGAGTTGTTCTTAGCGATCGCAGAAGGCTATCCGCGATCGCAGTGCCTTGGGAAGATGGTCTCCGCAATCGCATGTCTCTGTATGCGATCGCATAGTGGATTTTGGTCTGAGGAATGGGGTGAACGATTTTTCTTCGCGGTCGCGTGGCCACTTACGCGACCGCATAGCTTGTGGGACAAGGGGTTTGCGATCGCTGACTTATTAACGCGATCGCAGTGAGGGCGTTTGGGTGCGTGTCTGTATGTTCTCCGCGATCGCGTCTGGGCTTCCGCGATCGCATAGAGAAAATTCCTGGGCAGTGTTTAAAAACCCAATTCCGAGGGTTTAAGTTATTTTTCACCATTTTTGGTTTTGGGAGCTCGGGAGAGGCGAATTTTGAAGGTATTTGCACCTGGGTGATTTGGTTATGTGATTTCTAACCTATATAGTTCAAATTCCTTGACTCCAATCTTAAATTCGAACTTAAATTTCGAAATTTGTCGGTAGAAAATGGGAAAAATGGGAAGAACTTTATAGACCAAATTGTTGGGTTTTGATTGGGTGTTTGACCTCCGATTTGAGAAATCCTTATATGGTTAGACTCGTGAGTGAATGGGGGTTCGAAAAATGTAATTTTTACCCGATTCCGAGACGTGGGCCCGTGGGACTCTTTGGGCGAATTTCCTAATTTCGCGTATAAGCTTTGAATTAATTAGCTAATTTGTTCCATTAAAGTGTTATTTACATTATGCAATCAAATTTATTAGATCTGGGCCGCCCGGAGTTGGATACTCGTGGCAAGAGCATGGTACAAAGTTGATTTGCGCAGTCTAGGTAAGTGGCTTGTCTAACTCTGTGTTGGGGATTTTCCCTTAGGCATTTTTAACTGATTTTCACTATGAGGATCCCGTGTATGGGAGGTGACGAGTGCGTGCACGGGCCATTATTACACGAATTCCACTGTTCTTTCCATGACATATCTCATTTTCATTCCTATATTACTGCCTACCATTTAAACTGAGTATTTAACTTAGGATATAAACATGTTTACTTGCCTTACCTGATTTTCCACTTATTTGCTATTAATTGAGCTATGCTTAGGTAGTCCTACCCAATTCTTGTCAATTAGTTTTCTTGAACTGTTTAATTACGCTGCATCCGACATCCATTCGGCATTGCATATTTAAATAGGGACTACGGACTGAGATCCGAGAGCTTTCCCCCTGTACTGCATAGCATATTTAAATTGGGACTACGGACTAGAATCCGGGAGTTTTCCCCCTGTTTTGCATTGCATATTTAAATAGGGACTACGGACTGAGATCCGAGAGCTTTCCCCCTGTACTGCATAGCATATTTAAATTGGGACTACGGACTAGAATCCGGGAGTTTTCCCCCTGTTTTGCATTGCATATTTAAATTGGGACTATGGACCGAGATCCGGGAGCTTTCCCCTGTATTGCATTGCATGATTTCTGTTGAGTTATTGCATTGCATGATTTCTTTCATTTCCTCTAGATTTGTTTTCTAAATTTCTGCTTACCATTATTTCTACTGATTTTTTCGTTGTACAATCTTATAACTGTCTTATTATGTTTCAAACTCAGGAGAGCCTCATCCTGACCTCGTCACTATTTGACTGGGGTTAGGCTTGGCACTTACTGAGTACCGAATGTGGAGTACGCACGCCCTTTCCTGTGCATGTTTTTCCCCATGTGGAGATCCAGGTACCAGTACACAACGTTCCATCTAGGAGTACTGCAGCTGCTGCTAAGAGACTGTGAGGTATTTCTGCCGCGTCCGCAGAACCTTCTGAGTACCCTTCTTACTCTAGTATAAATAAAATTCATAGATAGAGATATCTTTCTTAATTCCGCTGTATAGAGCTATATTTGTAAAGCTTGTGACTTGGTGACATTCTGGGTTTTGGGAAGTAAAAGTTGTAGATACCTAGTGGCTAAACTTTATAGTATTACTTCTTCTTTACGGTTTTGTTATTATTTGTCTTATTTTTCCACAATTTAGGCTTACCTAGTCATAGAGACTAGGTGTCGTCACGAGACCGTTCAGAGGGTAAATTCGGGTCGTGACAGAGAAGGGGTGGTGAATGCCCTGTGCGTTCTCACTAAGGGCCCCGCGATCGCGAAGGGTTGGGTTTTCGACCTAGTGTGTTCGCACACCTCCGACGCGTTCGCATAGAGTCCGGCCATTTGGGCCAGCCCAGCTACCCCTTACCCTGTGCGTCTGCAACCCACCAGCCATGTTCGTGAAGGTCTAGCCCAGCTAGCCTCCGCGTTCGTGTGGTCCCCTTCGCATTCGCATAGAAGGCCCATGTGGGACTGGTCACTTAAGGCATCGCGAACGCACTGCCCAGGGTGCGTTCGCATAGAGTAAACTACTGGGCAATGTATTTTTATAACGAGACTTAATTCATTTTTCTCATCTTCTTCTTCTTCCTTGGGGTGATTTTGAGCATTCAAGAGGGGCAAACAGCCTAGTTATTGGAGGTAAGTAATTTCTACCATAAACTTAGTTTAATGCTTAGATTCCTAGTTAAATTAACAACCTAATTAGTGAAAATCAAGAAATTGGGTAGTAACCTAGGGCTTTTGAGAATTTAGGGAATTACCTTTGAATTGGCTATGAAATCATACAAAAATCATATATTAACGATCTTTAAGTTATGGGTGAGTGTTTCCTTTGAGAATTTTCGGAATCCGAGCGTGCAGGCCCGGGGGTGAATTTTGGGATTTCTTCAAGAATGATAAATTGACTAAATGAGTAGGAGAATTCCATGCTTTGAGTATAATTTGATATATTTACGTAACGTTTGATTAGTTTTGAGTCCTTGGGAGACGAATTCGGAGTTTCGGGCGCATTCTTGACCAGAGGAGTAGATTCGACACGAGGTGAGTCTCCTTTTTAACCTTGTAAGAGGGAATTGTCCCCATGGGTAATCTAAATGCCATGTGTTGATATTTGTGGGGGCTACGTACGTACAAAGTGACGAGAGTCCGTACATAGCGGCTATTATTGTTATGTCCGGGTAGTTAGGCCCACATCATGCCTTATATTCTTCCTTGTAATGAATTATATGTTATGAACTCATGTTATATGTAGTATTGTTTCCCTGAGATTTATGGAATTGGATAATTGGAAGGAATTGTTTATGGAAAGTAAATTTTAAGGATTATTGTGTGTGCATGTGACCGCTTCACAATTTACATTCCGCGAGCGGAGTGTGATTCCCCCTCCCCCCCACTCTCATGGGAGCGGGCCGTACGCCACGACGGATTGAATGATGCACTTATGGTTCGGGCCGTTCGACCCTCGGCAGTACAAATATATGATTATTTTTATGGCTCAGGCCGGTTGTCCTTATTCCGTATGCGCATGATAAATTGTTACTCATTTTCATGGATATTGATTTGTCAGATATTTGGGGGAAAGTATAGTAGAAATTGTTTATTTACTTCCAACATTTACTTGGATTTTAGTGCCTTATATATTTGCTGCTTCACTACCTTTACATGCCTACCGCGTTCATCATATTCTATTATATTATATTGTTGGACCTTAGTGAGTGTCAAGTCGATTACTCGTCACTACTTCTTCGAGATTAGACGGGATACTCACTAGGTGCATATTTATTTATGTACTCATGCTACGCTTCTGTACTTAATTGTACAGGTTCTGAGGCTGGTGCATCTGGTTATCCGACCGGAGCTAGATTCTGATTACAGTGGACCTGACTTCACGGTGAGCTGCTTCTCCTGACGATCCTCGGCAGCACCATGGAGTTTCTTTTGCTTATTTCCCGTCTATTTCTTTCAGACTATTATATCTTTTGTACATTTGTTAGTATGCCCGTAAGACTTGTGATACTAGTTCCTGGCACACACGTGGTAGTGATCATGGATTACGGGACTGTATATATATATTGTCTCATGCCTAATTATGAATGCTTTTGGCTTCAAATTGGTTAATTACCCTTTTCGGTTAATGTTTTAAGCTTTAAAACTTGGTATATGTTGAGATTTTTAATCAATAAGAAGGAAACTTGGTAATTGAGTGTTGGCGTGCCTGACCCCGCTGTTGGGCGCCATCACGACCTGAGTTAGGATTTTGGGTCGTGACAAAGAGAATAAAGAAGAGTTAGAGACGATGTGATGTCTCGCTTGATGTTCCAGAATAACATAAGGAAATCTATGGTGCAACAAAGTTGAAGGAAGGTTGCGAGTAATATGAATGGATATGTGTAGGTCGCAAGCTAATGTATGGTAAAGCGACATGGTTTTAGAAAGACAGAAGTAAGGATAATAAAAGGCAAGTACGGAGGTGACGAAAATGGATAAGTCCTCAGGATTAAGCCCATGAAAACAAGAAGAGCTGATGGTTTCTCTAAGTTATACAAAGCTCAGTATAGCTTGAATGAACTCAAATGACTATAAGACTAATAGCATTTATAAGAGATGGAATGTTACTCTGGTAGTAGAATGATGGTGTAATTGTGATAGAAAAAGGATGACGTTTGGACCTTCGATTGAGTAATGATTTGAAGAAGAAAAGAGAGGGATTTCATGAATTGTCAGGATTAAAATACCCACATAAGTTGAATCACATTGGGATGCTATGAGATACGACTATGAAAGGTAACGCCCTATGTGGATCAGTCTAATAATTTCAGATGTTCCCCGATGAGACGTGAGTCATAGCGGCAGTGTTACATAAGAGGTCAAGTTATCGGTATTAAGGTGAATCAAGAATGGATGGATAAAAGATACAAAGTATGAGATGAGATTAGAAGCATTAAAGGACTTAGATTTATGCATATAGGATAAGCAATGAGAGTAACATGGATTTTTGTAACAAGCCTTAGTAATGGTAAACTGAAGTAAGAGTTATGGTATAGTGTTGTCACGACCAAAACTGATGGGCCGCAACGGGCACTCAGTACCTCACTTAACCGAGTACTAACATAACAAATCATACTTATTGTACTTTCATTGGCAAATGGGAAAAATGTGTCGTCATGGGATAACCAGAATAATCATTGGGGAATACTCCATATAGGATGACCCAACCTGATATGAAAACTTATACATTTGATATACGGGCCTATAAGCCAACATGATTATTTTTAAACTCAAAGCATAGGCCGGAAAGGCCATACAAGCATTCGTATACATGACATCTGTCTACAAGACTCTAAGAGTACACACTTAACATAAAGGTCGGGACAGGGGCCATACTAAACAATACGCGTCTAAATTATGTTGACCAAACAAGCAACTCCGGAGCAAATGGAGCGCACCAACATCTTTCGCTGAGCTGATAGACTACTTCAATGACTCTCAACCTGTTTATCGGAACCTGCGGGCATGAAACGCAGTGTCCCCAGGAAAAAGGGACGTCAGTACAAACAATGTACCGAGTATGTAAGGAATGAACATCAATAAATAATAGACAAGAGAGAAACATGGAGTAAAAGACTCAACATGTATGTCTGAATAGCTCTGTGAATTATTTAATATTATAATGTCATGCATATGCGTATAAATTTGCATACCATGCATGGGTATATGCGTTCATAACATCATCAAGCCTCTGAGGGCATCTCATCATATCATCTCGGCCACTGTGGGCTCATGGGTCAATGTACATGTATAAATGAATGCAATACATGAGAAGTACGTCAATAAAATCTTTCGGAACGTCATAAGACCATTATACCTCTTATTAATATCCTGAAACAAACTTTATCAACTTACGTATTTTCTAAGACCCATGAACAGACGATAGAATAATAAGACATATGGGAATTTAAGAACATAGACATGTCTAATACTTCTATTAATAGAGTCATTTATGGAATTTATGCATTTTCTTGTTTCGTCCGTGTCGTATAGATCATGCCAAAAAGAAAGAAGGGATAACCTTAACATACCTGGACCGATTCTCTTGACAATTACTCTAACACACATCTTTAGCGACACATAACGGGGGATCGAAGTAGGGAAAAATCCGTATGATATTCCTAAGAAAGATTGTATTGTGCTCCTTCAAATTGCAAAATCACATGTTGCTAAGACACAATATTGCATGAAATGTTTGAAGTAACTCACGTTACTATTGAAGAACATGATCTTTGCTTGATGCTTTCTCATCCGTAAGAAATGTGACATTTCATCATTTGGTGACTTTTAAGAAGGCTTTTGTATTCGTGGGTGTGGGCACCACTTGTGTCTTAGTTGGCCAAATACTCTTTCAAGTAGGGGTGTTCAAAACCGAAGCAAAATCAAAAACCGAACCGAAACCGAAGCTTAATGGGTTATTGGTATCGGGTTAACAATTTAACGGGCGGGGAAAATACTAATTTTTTTTAATTAACGGCTTATCGATTTGGGTATTCAATTTTCTTAACGGATAATCCGTTAACCCTTTAAGAATATATATGTACATATAAAATTTATTTTTATCCATATATATATATTAAATAATCAAAAATCCTTCTTTCTCCAGTTTTCTATCAAAGTGAAATAGAATAAAAGAAAGCCAAATAAAAGGAGTCATCTAACTGTGAAAAAAGACAGTATTTTCTGTCTGAAACAAGATAACAACACCAGTTACACCACTGCGTCATCAACTTTGCTTGGCTTTTAAGTCATCCTAGAATTCTAATCATGACGAGCATTTGTTTTAACAACGGCAAGTTGGAAATCTTTCACATGGACTAAGGCCAATATGCATAAACATAAATAAGATTCTAGACAGATGATTTACCCATCACGGTGTCTCTTATGCTTCATCCCTCTTAGTACGTCGACCACCTATTTAAACATACAGAGACTAAATTTGTTTTATTTTGCCGATAAATAGCTCGATAACCACCCGATAAGAGCTAAGCCGATACCAATCCGCTCGATATCTTATCGGGTGGCTAGAAGATTAATACATTTAAAATTCGATAACCGATAAGCCAAATCGTTAAGAGTAAATAACCGCCCAATCTGCCTGATAAGCATCCCTACTTTCAAGTCTTGCCACCTTGCAATCTAATCCAAAGAGTCACTAAATAGATGATATGTTGCTGCCACGTTTGGGGGGGGGGGGGGGGGGGGGGGGGGGCTTAATATTATCCTATAATTGTAATTAATCAACCATTAATCCTTAATTAACTAGTTAATCTCACACTAAAATCAATAATTACCCGAATATCCACATAATTAAGAATTATCTCAAATTACTTACAATAATACTCACTTTAAACACACCTTATACACCTTACTATCGTGGCCATGTGGTACCTTGTATGGTACTAGTCCATAAATACCGGGTATTTTAGCTCGGGCCGTATTTTATCCCAAAATTGCCAAACTTCGACGAAACTCATTTTCTTCGATTAGCCTTCCCTCTCACCTTCGCGAATTAACTTATCACTTGTTTGAAATAGCATAATGTTTACAATATCAAAATAGTTCTCATTCCCGAACTTACGTCGATTAACTTATGATGAAACCTTAACGCACGAAAATTCAAAATGTAACATCTCATTTCCGAACTTATATCAGTTTACATATGGCGTACTTCCATGTACGAAAACATGGGGTGTAACATCATTCCCCCCTTTGGAACATTTTTCCTCGAATGTTTGCTGCACTTATCATTCTCATAACCCATAACTCTTGCGAATACTTTAATACTCTTCTTGCCATTTAGGCAATTGTTCTTTGAATAAATCTCATGGCCAGGGCATTCCCCCCCTTTAGGCCTCGTTATCGCACCACGGTCTGTAGTCGGAATTCTTCCAATCTTGTAACTCTTGCTATCTTCTGTCATGCAACATGTACGACTTTTTCCTTGTATGTGCGCCTATGCGACTCTTGTAAGGTTGCGAGCTTATCACATTGTATACGTAATAAAATTGTGATGTTCTTCTTCGCCTATAATTATCCGTAGTTACTTACCTCCACGCCCTTGTGCTTATTTTTTTTTAAACAAATTATACTACTAGGTTGATTGCCTAGTAGTTGTTTTATTTATAATAAAAGCAAATAACAATGCGTCTATGCTGTCCTACTAGAAGTAGGACTGTAAAATATGACCTTATATCGAGCCTATTATAAAGCCCAATAAATATCTCACATAGTGTAATACTACTATAAATTGTACCAACTATCCTATCTACATAATGATAATACCCCAAGGGGCCACAATTCCGCTATTTCTCTTCCCACATATTTGCACGACATAGGCATTTTTTGATAGCCCATCGTGTCTTGTGACCTTGTAAATTCCAGACAAGCAACTCCAGAGCAAATGGAGCGCACCAACATCTTCAGCTAAGCTGATAGCCTACTTGAAGGTCACTCAACCTGTCTATCGGAACCTGCTGGCATGAAACACGACGTCCCCAAGCAAAATAGATTCCACTACAAACAATGTAACGAGTATGTAAGGAATGAACATCAGTAAATAATAGACATGAGAGAATCATGGAGTAAAAGACTCAACATGTATGTCTAATAGAACTGTGAATCATTTAATATTATAATGTCATGCATATTCGCATAAATGTCATACCATGCATGGGTATATGCGTTCATAACATCAGCCTATAAGGGAATCCCATAATTTCATTTCGGCCACTATGGGCAAATCATCACCGTATACCAGCTGATCAGGTGGTGGTGCATGTATAACGCCGTAATCTTTTCCCATATCCTATATACATACATACATACATACATATATATACATACATACATATATATACATACATACATATATATATATATATATATATATATATATATATATATATATATAGATATATATATATATGCACACATAGACACACATATATGTGTATATAATGTCGTCTGGTCATAAGTCAATGTACATGTATAAACGAATGCAATACATTGAAGTACGTCAATAAAATCTTTCGGAACGTTATAAGACCATTATACCTCTGATTATTATCATGAAACAAACTTTATCAACTTATGTATTTTTTGAGACCCATGAATAGACGATAGAATAATAAGAAATATGGGAATTCAAGAACATAGACATGTCTAATACTTCTATGGATAGAGTCATTTATGGAATTATGCATTTGCTCGTTTCGTTCGTGTCGTATAGATCATGCCAAAAAGAAATAAGGGATAACCTTAACATACCTGGACCAATTCACTTGACAGTTCCTATAACACACGTCTTTTGCGAAGAACACATAACGACTGATCGAAGTAGCAGAAATTCCGTATAATTTTCCTGAGAAAGATTGTACCGTGCTCCTTAAAATTGCAAAATCTCATGTTGCTAAGACACAATGTCGCATGAATTGTTTTAAGTAACTCACGTTACCATTGAAGAACATGATCTTTGTTTGATGCTTACTCATCCGTAAAAAAATGTGACATTTCTTCATTTGGTGACTTTTAAGAAGGCTTTTGTAGTAGTGGGTGTGGCCCCACTTGTGCTTAGTTGGCCAAATACTCTTTTAAGTCTTGCCACCTTGTAATCTAATCCAAAGAGTCACTAAATAGATGATATGGTGCTGCTACGTTTTGGGTGTGGGGGCTTAATCTTATCCTATAATTGTAATTAATCAAGCATTAATTCTTAATTAACTAGTTAATCTCCCACTAAAATCAATAATTACCCGATTATCCACATAATTAAGAATGATCTCAAATTACTTATAATAATACTCACTTTAAACACACCTTATACACCTTACTATCATGGTCACGTGGTACCTTGTATGGTACTAGTCTATAAATAACGGGTATTTTAGCTCGGGCCGTATTTTATCCCAAAATTTCCAAACTTCGATGAAAATCATTTTCTTTGATTAGCTTACCCTCTCACCATCGCGAATTAACTTATCACTTATTTGAATTACCATAATGTTTATAATCTCAAAATAATTCTCATCCCTAACTTACGTCGATTAACTTACGATGAAACCTTAACGTACGAAAATGCGGAATGTAACATCTCATTTTCGAGCTTATATCAATTTACTTATGGCGTACTTCCGTGTAGGAAAACATGGGGTGTAACAAGTATGACCTACCTAGATGCAGTAAAGTCACGAATGGATAACCCGGTCTATGACATATTTTCTTACCAGAGAATTCTTGCAGGGAAGATAAAATGCCAAGAAAAAAGAAAGAAGAAGTCTCAGGTTCTCCAATACCTGCTCTTCCCCCACCTGGAAAAAATATCACTGAGGTAGTACCTAAACAGTCTACTACAGATGTTGTTTCAAAACAACACACCATTTCAGTTCCCTCCAAGCAACTAACAAAAAGCACAGCTGCAACAAGCCAGCCGTTTCTGAAAGATCTCCTCTCACTGCTCTATCCACCTGAACAAAGCACCCTTCTAGGTCAGCCTGGTCATAGGTGCTGCAATAAATGAAAATTCCTCTACAAAGTGACGGTAATATCCCGCCAAACCAATGAAACTGCGGATCTCCTTAACTGACGATGGTCTCGGCCAACTGTGCACTGCCTCCACCTTGTTCGGATCTACCTTGATCCCATCACTAGATACTACTAGACCCAAGAATGCCATTGAATCAAGCCAAAACTCACTCTTAGAAGATTTTTAATATAACCTCTTCTCCCTCAAAGTCTAAAGCACAATCCTCAGGTGATGCTCATGATCACCCCTAGCCCGGGAATACACCAAAATGTCATCAATAAACACAATGATGAAAGAGTGAAGATAAGGTTGAAACACACTGTGCATCAAGTGCATAAAGGCTGTTGGATCGTTGGTCAGCCTAAAATACATAACAAGAAACTCATAATGACCATATCTGGTCCTGAAGGCACTCTTCGGGATATCCGGCTCCCGAATCATCAACTGATGATAGCTAGAACACAAGTCAGTCTTGGAAAACACCCTGACACCCTGTAACTGATCAAATATATCATCAATGCGAGGCAAAGGATACTTGTTCATCACTGTAACCTTAATCAGCTGGCGATAATCGATACATATACGCATAGAACCATCCTTTTTCTTCACAAACAAGACCGGAGCGCCCCAAGGTGACAAATTAGGCCTAATGAACCACTTATCAAGCAACTCCTGCAATTGTTCCTTAAACTCCTTCAGCTCAGGAGGAGCCATACGGTAAGGAGGAATAGATATGGGCTGAGAGCCCGGCAACAAATCAATGCAAAAATCAATTTCTCTATCGGGCGGCATGCCTAGAAGATCAGTTGGAAACACATCAGGGAAGTCCGTCACTATTGGTACTGACTCAACTGTATGGGTATCCATACTGACATCCCTCACATAGGCCAAATACGTATCACACCCCTTCTTAACCATTCACTGCACCTTAAGAAATAAAATAACCCTGTGGGGAGTATACTTTAAGGTACCCCTCCACTCTAATCATGGTAAGCCTAGCATAGCCAGCGTCACGGTCTTAGCGTAAAAATCAAGAATAGCATAATGGGGTGACAACAGTTCCATGCCTATGATTACATCGAAATCTACCATATCGAGCAATAATAAATTGGCTCTGGTCTCAAACCCACTAAGAGAAATCAAACACGACCGATATACGCAGTCCAGAATAAGAAAATCTCCAACACGAGTAGATACATTAACATGGTAACTCAAAAAATCCTGAGATACCCCCAAATGTGGAGCAAAATAAGAAGACACATATGAATACGTAGATCCCGAGTCCAATAATACCGATGCATCTCTATGACAAACTTGAACAATACTTGTGATGATATAATCGAAAGCAACTACCTCTGAACGAGCTAGAAGGGCATAATACCTGGCATGACCTCCCTCTCTAGGGCAACCTCGACCTCTCCGACCTCTACCTTGAGTTGCCTGAGTAGGTAGGGCGGCAATTAGGGCTGGTAGCATGGCTGGGGACCTAGTGGAGCACGTGGTGGATCAGAAGTCTTTGGAGGTGCACCCTCCAAAGTTTGAGGCAATCCCTAACCATATGTCGAGTATCACCACCTTCAAAACTGCCACGACCTAATCCGATGGGCCACGACGGGCACCTGGTACCTTACTCAACCGAGTACCAACATAACGTATCTTTTCATATCATACTATCATAGTTAACTGAGCCAGAGAGGATGACATGAAATAGGTAGAATACAACATGTAATACCAACTTATACATAAGACATATGGGCCTATAAGACCAAAATAACCACTCGTACATTGAACTTATATATGTGTCATAAGGTGCAATGGGAGCATCAAATTTATTAAATTTTGGCTATTAAGATTCAGGGAATGTCATTGTGGTTAGATGATGAATTATGCGGTGCATGGTACTAATTCAACAAAGGTATGCAGGCATGTTATGGTACATCGTGTTCTAGTTGATACGGTGTTCATATATTGGAAAAAGGCCTGGCAGAGAATTTCGGATGTTGAAAACCTGGTTCTAAGGCCTATTTGCCTAAATAAAAACGGATATCTTCAGAATTGTTCGAGCAAGTTTACTCAACTGGGTTGTGGTAGCACGGACAGGTGCACGAGATATTAAAAATTATTTAAGATAACCCCAAAGCAGTTCTTAGTACATTTGAGGACGAACGTATGTTTAAGTGGGAGAGAATGTAACGACCCGTTTGGTTGTTTTGAGCTCTAGCTTGTCATTCAGTGGTTTGAGGCCATGAGCAGATTCATTTAAGATATTATGACTTGTAAGTGTTGTCAGAATTGAATTTCGGGAAGTTTAGAGTTAATTTGGAAATAAAATTCTAATTCTGGAAGCCTTAAGTTGAAGGAATTGAAGAAGATTGGATTTTTTACTAAACGACCTCAGAATCATGATTTGAAGGCTCCAGCAGGTTTGTATGATGATTTCGGACTTGGGCGTATGTTCGGAACGGGTTTTGGACGACCTGGGAGAATTTCAGCACATATTGTAGAAGTCAGCATTTTAGAAGAAATTTCATAAGTTTGGGTTGAAGTGCATTTCAGTGGTATTGATGTCCGTTTTGGATTCTGAGTCTGGGAATAGCTCCGTATGGTGATTTTGGAGTTGAGAGCACGATCGGAAGTGAATTCGGAGGTCTGTAGGTTATTTTGAAGTCATTTGGCTAAATATAGAAATTTGAAGATTTTTGAGAAATCCGACCGGAAGTGGTCAATTTGGGTAAGTGATTCCTACTTGGTTTAGACTAATTTTAATGATTATGCTCTTAAATCTACCCTTTAGTTTCGAATTTCTGGTGGAAATTGGGCAAAAATTTGATAAAGTTCATAGGCTAAATTCTTGAGTTTTGATCGGGAGTTTGATATCCGATTTGGTAATTCTTATATGGTTAGACTCGTGATCGAATGGGTGTTCGGAATTTTTAATTTTTACCCAGTTCTGAGACGTGGGCCCGGGGTTTTTTTTTGGCAATTTTCCTAATTTCACGTATTAGCTTAGAACTAATTAGCTATTTTTGATTCCTTAAAGTGATATTTACATTATGCAATCGAATCGAATAGATTTGGGTCATTCAGAATCGAATACTCATGGCAAGAGCGTGGGTTTGAGTTGAGTAGCGTAGTCGAGGTAAGTGGCTTGCCTAACTCTGTGTTGGGGACTTCCCCTTAGGTTGTTTTGATACTATTTTGTTATATGCGCGCCGTGTACGTGAGCGGACGAGTGCGTTCACGGGAAATTGTTGCTAAATTCCATTTTCCTATCCATGCCATAAATCATTTTACTTCTATTTCACTGTTCTATATGCTACTTGTGTAGTTTAAATTAGGAAGAAGCGTGTCTACCCGTTTTACTTAAATTCTCTATTTGATTCAATGTGCACTATGTTAGTTAGTCTTTATCTTGTTATTGTATGTGATTATTTTCCTGAACTGTTTTACATACACCGTCTCTGGCATTCATTTGCATCACATGTTTAAATTGGGACTAGAGACATATTCTAGGAGCTTTCCCCATGCACTGCATATTTAAATTGGGAGTACGGACGTATTCCGAGATCTTTCCCCCTGTACTGCATATTTAAATTGGGACTACGGACGTATGCCGAGAGCTTTCCCTATGTACTGCATTTCATATTTACATTTGGAACTACGGGACGAATCCCGGGATATTCCACCGTGTGACACTTGTGCTGAGCCAAAGGCTCCCTGTTACTGTTTTACTTTCAATTTAATTATTTATACTGTTTTACCTTAGGTCCTTTTTATAACTTTCTTCACTATTTTAGACTGCTTTACTTATAAAAATCCAGTAGATCCTTAACCTGACCTCGTCACTACTTGACTGGGTTAGGCTTGGCACTTACTGGGTACCAATTGTTGTGTACTCATGCCCTTTCCTGCACATGTTTTTCATGTGCTGATCCAGGTACCAGCACTGAGTTTTGTGGCTAGGAGTAACTTAGCTTCTTTGAGGAGACCGCGAGGTAATTCTGCCGCATCCGGAGAATCCCACGAGTCCTCTTGTACTCTAGTATAGGCATAGACGACTTAAGTAATTCCTCTACTTCATTGTATAGAGCTACTTTGGTACAGAGCTTGTGACTGATGTGACATTCCGGGTTTTGGGAAGTTAAATTGTACATGCCGAGCGGTTGTGTTATGTGTCTTCTTCTACTTTTCTATTTCAGATATTATATTGCATTTATTTTTCCACAAATTTAGGCTTACCTAGTCGTAGAGACTAGGTGCCGTCACGAGACCGTTCGGAGGGTAAATCGATTCGTGACAAGTTGGTATCACAGAGCGCCAGTATGATGATCAGAATCTTGTGGTTCTTCAGGATAGGGTTCGGCGAGGTGATGCCAGGGATGTGACTATAGGTGATGATGGTGTGATGAGGATGTAGGGCCTTCTATGTGTGCCCAATGTAGATAGGCTTCGGGAGTTGATTCTTGAGGAGGCCCATAGCTCGCGGTATTCCATTCACCCTGGTACCAAAAAGATGTACTAGGATCTTAGATAGCACTATTGGTGGCGAATGATGAAAAAGGATATATTGGAGTTTGTGGGCACGCGCTCAACTGTCAGCAAGTCAAACATGAGCATCAAAGACTGGGAGGGTTACTTCAGCAGATTGAGCTTCCAAAGTGGAAGTGGGAGCGGATCACCATGGACTTTGTGGTTGGACTCCCTCAGACTTTGAGGAAGTTCAATGCTATTTTTGGTAATCATGGATTAGCTGACCAGATCAGCCCATTTTATTCCGGTGTTGACTACATATTCCTTCGAGAGGTTGGTTGAGATTTATATCAGGGAGATTGTTTGCCTCCATGGTATTCCAGTATCTATCATCTCAGACAGAGGTACACAGTTCACTTCACGGTTCTGGAGAGCCATTCAACATGAGTTAGGCACCAGGGTGGACTTGAGTACAGCCTTTCACCCTCAGACGGACGGGCAGTACGAGCGCATGATTCAGATTCTTGAGGATTTTCTTCGTGCCTGTGTGATGGAATTTGGAGGGTCATGGGACCGATACTTGCCACTTGCAGAGTTTGCTTATAATAATAGTTAACAGTCCAGCATTCAGATGGCACCATATGAGTCTTTGTATTGTAGAGGGTGCAGGTCTCCAGTGGGATGGTTTGAGCCGGGCTAGGCCCGATTGTTGGGTACAAATTTGGTCCAGGATGCCCTAGATAAGGTGAAAGTGATTCAGGAGAGGCTTCACACAGCTCATTCCAGGAAGAAGAGTTATGCGGACCGGAAGGTTCCTGATTTGACATTTATGGCTGGTGATCGGGTTTTTCTTCGGGTATCTCTTATGAAGGGCGTCATGAGGTTCAGGAAGAAGGGTAAGCTGAGTCAGAGATCTATGGTCCCTTTTGAGGTATTGCTGCGAGTTGGGGAGGTTGCTTATGAGCTGGCCTTGCCTCCCAAACTAGCAGGAGTACATCCGGTATTCCACGTCTCTATGCTCCGAAAGTATCACGGTGAACCCACTCATGCTTTGGATTTAAGTTCTGTCCAGTTGGACAAGGATTTATCATATGTTGAGGAGCCAGTAGTTATATTGGATAGATAGGTCAGAAAGATCAAGTCAATGAATATTGCATAAGTAAAGGTTCAGTGGAGGGGTCAGCCGGTCGAAGAGGCGACTTGGGAGACCGAGCAGAATATGCGCAGTCAGTACCATCATCTTTTCACAGCTTCAGGTATGTCTCTATACTCGTTCGAGGATGAATGATTTTCTTAAGAGGGGGAGAATGTAATGACCCGGTCGGTTGTTTTGAGAGTTAGTGCCCTGATCCCCTAATAACTGCTTTTCCCATGTCTATTTCTGCTTTCGGGACTTTTCGGAACGTTGAGTGGTGAAATTTGGAGAGTTTTTGAACACATAGTCCTTAATGTGAGTTTAAGCTTTAGAAATCGGACCTTAGTTGGAACAGTGTGAACACGGATATAGATTGGAATTCCGTCGACTTCGTTATCTCCGTTGGGTGATTTCGTGGTTAGGAGCGTGTTTGGTATGTGTTTTCGAGGTCTGTAGTAGATTTAGGCTTGAATTGGCGAAAGTTAGAATTTCGGCGATTTCGGTCAATAGGTGAAATTTTGATATCGTGCTCGGAATGGTTTTTCGAGAGTTGTTGTAGGTTCGTAGTGTCATTTATGACCCGTGTGTAAAATTTGAGGTCATTCGGACTAGTTTTGACGTGTTTCGACATCGGTTGTGAAAATTGGAAATTTCATAAGTTCTTAGGCTTGAATCCGTGCATAATTGGTGATTGTGATGTTATGGGATGTGTTTTGAAGGCTCGACTAAGTTTGAATGAGGTATTAATATTGGTTGGTAAGTTTGGTAGAGGTCTCGAGGGCCTCGGGTGTGTTTTGGATGCTCAAACGGGCATTTTAGCCTTACGTGTTTTTGCTGGTTTCCTGTTTTTATAGCAACAAATTTTCCTTCTACGATTACGTAAGAGTAACCGCGATCGCATAGAGCAAGTGGAGGCAGGCAGGATTTTTGTTCTCTTCGATCGCATAAGGAGGTTCGCGATCGCATTGTTTTGGGCAGCTTAGTCACTGTGTTCGTGTAGTAGAACTTAGGTATCAGGTGTTTTGCGTGTATCTCTACGTGGCCGCGTGAAGTCCACTGCGATCGTGTAGGTCTGAGTAAGTGAGGTACGCATTCGCGATCAGACCTCTCAGTTCGGGTAGAGGAAATATTAAGCGCGTGTTGGTTACCCTTCGCGATCGCGACTTGAAGTACGTGATCGCACTGAAGAAGACCTGGGCAGAACAATAAAGACCCAAAATCGAGGGTTTGAACCATATTTCATATTTTGATCTTGGGAGCTCGGGAAAGTGCGATTTATTTTGAGATGTTCACCTAGGCAATTCGGGTAAGTGATTCGTACTTGGTTTAGACTAATTTCCATGATTATGCTCTTAAATCTACCCTTTAATTTCGAATTTATGATGGAAATTGCGGAAAAACTTGATAAAGTTCCTAGGCCAAATTCTTGAGTTTTGATCGGGATTTTGATATCTGATTTGGGTAATTCTTATATGGTTAGACTCGTGAGTGAATGGGTGTTTTGAATTTATAATTTTTACCCGATTCCGAGACGTGGGCCGGGGACCTTTTGGGAAATTTTCCTAATTTCATGTATTAGCTTCGAACTAATTTGCTATTTTTTATTCCTTAAAGTGATATTTAAAATATGCAATCAAATCGAATAGATTTGGGCCATTCAAAGTCGGATACTTGTGGCAAGAGCGTGGTTTTGAGTTGAGTAGCGCAGTCGAGGTAAGTGGCTTCGCTAACTTTGTGTTGGGGACTTCCCCTTAGGTTGTTTTGATACTGTTTTGTTATATGGGCGTCGTGTACGTGAGCTGACGAGTGCGTACACGGGCCATTGTTGCTAAATTCCATTTTTCCTATCCATGCCATAAATCATTTTACTTCTATTTCACTATTCTATATGCTACTTGTGTAGTTTAAATTAGGAAGAAGAATGTCTACAGGTTTTACCTAAATTCCTTATTTAATACAAGTATACCATGTTAGTTAGTCTTTAACTTGTTCTTGTCTGCGACTCTTTTCTTGAACTGTTTAAATACACCGTCTTTGGCATTCATTCGAATAACATATTTAAATTGGGACTACGGACGTATTCCAGGAGCTTTCCCCTTGTACTGCATATTGATATTGGGACTACGGACGTATTCCGGGAGCTTTCCCCCTGTACTGCATATTTAAATTGGGACTACAGACGTATTCCGGGAGCGTTCCCCCTGTATTGCATTGCATATTTACATTTGCAACTATGGGACGAATCT
Source organism: Nicotiana undulata (assembly GCA_005239495.1). NCBI lineage: Eukaryota > Viridiplantae > Streptophyta > Magnoliopsida > Solanales > Solanaceae > Nicotiana > Nicotiana undulata. The sequence continues at coordinate 35,434 of ML269899.1, forward strand.
CGGGAGATTCAACCGTGTGACACTTGTGCTGAGCCAAGGGCTCTCTTTTACTGTTTTACTTTCAGTTTAATTGATTCTATTGTTTTACCTCAGCTCCTTTTTATATCTTTCTTCACTATTTTAGACTGTTTTGCTTATGAAAATCCAGTAGAGCCTTAACCTGACCTCGTCACTACTTGACGGAGTTAGGCTTGGCACTTACTGGATACCAATTGTGGAGTACTCATTCCCTTTTCTGCACATGTTTTTCATGTGCAAATCCATGTACCAGCACTGAGTTTCGTGGCTAGGAGTTACTTAGCAGCTTTGAGGAGACCGCAAGGTAATTCTGCCGCGTCCGCAGAATCCCATGAGTCCCCTTCTAGTCTAGTATAGGCATAGACGACTTATGTATTTCTGCTACTTCATTGTATAGAGCTACTTTTGGTACAGAGCTTGTGAGTGATGTGACATTCTGGGTTTTGGAAAGTGAAATTGTACATGCCGAGCGGCTGTGGTATGTGTTAGATATTATATTGCATTTATTTTTCAGAAAATTTAGGCTTAGAGACTAGGTGACGTCATGAGACCGTTTGGAGGGTAAATCGGGTCGTGACATGTACGAAGTTAAGAATGCATCGGCCTCAGACTTTGCCGCAGATAATGCGGCAGCTTCCTCTTGGGCACCTCGAACAAGACCCTAAGTTAAGGCTAGCTCTCTTTGAAGAATGTCTCTCTCCTAGGCCAAGGTATCATTATGCCACTTCAGCTCGAGGATCTCGGCATCCTTGGCCACGACTTCTTCCCTGAGGTGCCTCACTAAGGCATCCTTTTCCTCAATCTTCAAATGCCGAAATGAGATAGTAAACACCAAGTTATAACCACGAAAGACAAGCTCTTGAATACGAGGTTACTTGCTCGATGGAGTTAGCCCTCTCTTGGAGTTCTTCCTCCGAGCCTGCACGACAACTCAGCTCGTCTTGTAGCTTGGAAAAATCTTGGTCATACAGCTTCTTGAACTACATCACAAAGGAGGAATGTTAGAAAAACGAGAATGAAAACTCAAAACAAAAATAGTATGTCAAGAAGATCACCTACTTTTGGAGTCTCTCAGCCTCCTCGAGAGCGATGGGGGCATTGAGATCGACGTCCTCCTCGATGCCAAGAAAGTAATCCTTGAATGCAACATCCTTTCCTTGAGAGGTCCCCACATCGGGAGCATCCCTGTCCTAAGCATCCCATATCCCCCCCCTGGAGAAAATGACGGGCCCGATTGAAATCCACCTACGACATCAACTTCTATGGGGGCTTCCTCTCGCCCTCGAAGAGTCTCAGAATCAGGCCCTCCAAACTCGCCAATCAAGGGCTCGTCGGCACTGACTCTATCCTGTCCGACGGGTGGCTCGGGGACTACACCCAAGGCCTTCTCGAGGATCTCCTCAACACGAGGTGGGTCCGCATCGGCCATCTCTGACTCAGCAGTTTTCTGCCCAACAAATTTTGTAGCATCAACGCTTCGTCTTACCCTTTGTACCAAAGGGTGACAATCATCATCTTCGTCTACAGTATGGAGACTTGCTGTAGTAGGCGAAGTCAAGACCATGGCATCGGTCTTAGGCTTTCGAGCCTTGGGTTTATTTGACTTTGGAGACTTCGTCGCCATCTCCTTCTTCCTCCTATTACCCTTAGCGAGTTTTTGGGATTCCTCTTATCTAGGAGGCGGCGACCTCATTAAAACGGCTTCCCCAAGGCCTGCACAAGAATGAAACATCAAACATACCACCATGCGGATTACTTATAAGGAATTTGGAAGTAGCAGCAACAAGAACATACCCTAATTCTTGGCCTACCATCGCGTCCTAGCCAAATCACACCAAATACGTACATTATATGGAAGGGCGGAGTCCAAAAGCTTCACCCATCCAGGTAGGTCCTGGACCGTTTCGGGGAACCACACGGTGGCTGTACAATCATAAACAAATCAAGCAAAAAGGAAAGGGGTTAGTTCAGAAGAAGAAAAGGAGATAATAATACATGCTCGATACGAGGACACTTACGCTTCATGTTCTACTCCTCTGGGAATGGCATCCTCTCAGCGGGGATAAGGTCCGTGGTTCTAACTCAAACAAATCGTCTTATCCATACCCGATCTTTGTCCTCGTCGATGCATGCAATGAATGCTTTGGCAGATCGACGTTGTAGCTTGACTAAGCCCCCTCAATAGAGATGAGGGCTATACAATATGATCAAATGATCGAGGGTGAAAGTCATTCCCTCGACCATACTGGAGAAATATATGATCATATAGACAATTCTCCAAAAAGAAGGATAAATTTGAACGAGCGTCAATCGATACTGACGACAGAAATGGAGTATCACGGGGTCTATCGGTGGAGATGAAGAATTTATGTGGCCAAAAGTGAAAGGATACGTTTATACGCCTAGGAAGCCAGCTTTATATGTAACTATGTTTTCCTCAGATGAAGAGATTTCTATTTGCATTACCTCCCCCCAGCAACAGTCTATCTTTACTTTCTTTGTATCGGTCACTGCACTTATGTACCGAGCCACGGGCTCGCATCGGCCCGATGTTGAAGGGGGTTTCTCGATGGTGAAATCAAAAATCGGGTCGAAGGGACCAAGAATGCACTGCTCGATGCTAGGAGGTGTTTTTGATTTACCCTTAGACGAGCGTGACGAAGAAGTGGCTCCCTCTTTCTGAGGGACCGTTTTAGAAGTTTTGGCCATAGCTATAATGAATTTTCAAAGCAAAAAGATGAAGAAGTGAATGCAGAAGAAGGGTGAAGGCGATGTTAGCACTAGAATTGGAGGGTTGAAAATATTGTAAAAGTGTGAAAGATAGGAGAGGGAAGTATTTATAGGAATCATTTTGGGCATGTTAAAAAAGTGGAAAGGTCGACCAATAGAGGTTCGTGGGCTTCTCGAGAATCATGCCTACGGCGACCTCTGCGCAGCCTTTCTGTCACATCATTTAATGACCTCAAGTGGCTGACGTCACAAAAGGGATATCGAAGAGGCAGGAATTCAAGGACGTTTCTTTTCGTTTCATTCTAAGAAACGCGGGACTGTCTATATACGGCTAAAATCGGGTAGCCCAATTTTCACTACAGCGTTTAGCGCCCGACCTCAAGGATCTCAAAACAGAGTTGAAGCTTGACCCTGAGGGTGCATATCGAAGGTTCCTTATGTCCGACCTCGGGGAGTATGAATCAATGACCATCGTGGAAAGGCAGGAAATTCCCAAGGGCACGTGGTTAGAGTTGACAACGCCTGAAAGAATAGTATAAGTCCATACCGCAACATTAAATAGATGTACCAATTGTATTTCTTTGTAATAATTACACATGTACTATGTTGGAATTCCCCCTCCTATATAAAGGGGACCCTTGTTATTTTTTGGGCACATGGTATTCAATACAAGAACAAGAACATTCTCTGCTCTCTAACTTAAACATATTCCACGTTTGTTCCACAGATTTATTGCTTTCCATTTATTGTGTTCATTAGTTGTTTTCACTTATTACTCAATACTGATAAAAAAGGAATACCTTCGAGTCCATCCATATTGTTATTTCTTCATTGACCGTCCCCTGTCAAGCCTGCTAGATCTACCTCGAGGCCCATCTTGGGCCAGCTCAAGACCCGTTTCACAACTGCTTGGTTTGCATATCACCATTGTCCCTTGCTTTTATATCATTTTCATAACTCACGTTTAGAATATATTGCCTAACAACTAAAATTAAAATAAAACACATATTTTTAGAACCACAAAATTAAATATAATTGTAATTACCATTTTCAAGGTAAACAACTCTTTTGTTCTCTCAAGGCCTGGCTCCTCTCGTCTTTTCATTCACTTGACTATATAATTTGTAATACCGTCATTTTTTTATCTAGCATTGTCATCCATGCATCATATCTTACTCATAATGCTTCATTAATTATTTTCTCATTTCCTGCTAACATTTATGTCTATCACTTTATTTTGTAAATTTCAATAGGACATTCTTTTACTTTTAGCTCCCCTTGCTCCATCTACTAGCTCTTCAGGTTGCCTAACATTCTTTCTTTACTAGGGGAGGGAATCACACTAATGTAATATTTATCCCTTTGAAGGCTTCCAGTGCCTATCTTTGTAGTACTCATATCTAGTTGTACTAATTTAGAGTGCATCATCTGGGTGTCTCACAAGGAGATCTATTAGCACATTTGAAATATCTTTTGGAAATGTCAGCTAACGCAAAAATCCATCCATCATTTTGGGTTACTCTAATCCCAGCTGGGTCCTGATAACCCGTCTTTATCTTAAACTATATCTGTTAGCTCTCATAGGGAATAAATGAGATCGATGTGGCCGATTGTACATACATCTGTTACTGTTGAAGGTAACTCAAAATTCTTATATCTCCCTCCCAGAAGTGTAAATGATAATCTTTATTAACTGGGTACCTCAGAGCCTTCTTCACTTTGCTTATTTTACTTGCCGAAACTTGTGTCTAACTTCCGAGTATGTTATTCTTTTTTACCGTAAGAGTGGATAAGTATTCTTGCCTTAAAAATCTTTTATCAGGAACCTTACACCTTTTAGTACACGCATGATCTGCTGAAGACCTCATATTTACTCATCATACGCAAGATGAAAAATCGAGTTCCTCTAGCTCAACACTTACAAAGCTATATCTCTTGCAAAATAGAGTTCCTCTAGATGACGATGGTCTAGGCCAAATGTGCACTACCTCCACCTTTTTCGGATCTACCTTAATCCCATCACTAGATAGTACTTGACCCAACAATGCCAATGAATCAAGCCAAAACTCACTCTTAGAAGATTTTTTCATATAACCTCTTCTCCCTCAAAGTCTAAAGCACAATCCTTAGGTGATGCTCATGATCACCCCGAGCCCGGGAATACACCAAAATGTCGTCAATAAACACAATGACGAAAGAGTCAAGATAAGGCTGAAATACACTGTGCATCAAGTGCATAAAGGCTTTTGGGGAATTGGTCAGCCTAAAATACATAACAAGAAACTCATAATGACCATATCTGGTCCTGAAGGCACTCTTCGGGATATCAAGCTTCCGAATCATCAATTGATGATAGCTAGAAAGCAAACCAATCTTGGAAATCACCCTGGCACCCTTTAGCTGATCAAATAAATCATCAATGGAAGGCAAAGGATACGTGTTCATCACTGTAACCTTGTTCAGGTGGCGATAATCGATACACATACGCATAAAACCATCCTTTTTCTTCACAAACAAGATCGGAGCACCCCAAAGTGACAAACTAGGCCTAATGAAGTCCTTATCAAGGAACTCCTGCAACTGTTCCTTGAACTCCTTCAGCTCAGGAGGTGCCATACAGTAAGGAAGAATTGATATGGGCTGAGTGCCCGGCAACAAATCAATGCAAAAATTAATTTCTCTATCGGGCGGCATGCCTAGAAGATCAACTGGAAACATATCAGGGAAGTCCCTCACTATTGGTACTGACTCAACGGTAGAGGTATCCATACTAACATCTCTCACATAAGACAAATACGTCTCACACCCCTTCTCAACCATTCGCTGAACCTTAAGAAGTGAAATAACCCTGTAGGGAGTATACTGTAAGATACCCCTCCACTCTAATCACTGTATGGCATAGGCAGCGTCAAAGTCTTAGCATGAAAATCAAGAATAGCATAAATGGGTGACAACCAGTCCATGCCCAAGATTACATCGAAATCTACCATACCGAGCAATAATAAATCGACTCTGGTCTCAAAACCACTAAGAGCAATAAAACATGACCGATATACGCAGTCCAGAACAAGAGAATCTGCCACACGAGTAGATACAGTAACAAGGTAACTCAAAGAAACACGAGATACCCCCAAATGTGGAGCAAAATAAGAAGACACATATGAATAGGTAGACCTCGAGTCAAATAATGTTGATACATCTCTATGACAGACTTGAACGATAATTGTGATGATAGAATCAGAAGCAACTACCTCTGAACGAGCTAGAAGGGAATAATACCTGGCATGACCTCCCTCTATAGAGCAACCTCAACCTCTCCGACCTCCACCTTGAGTTGCCTGAGTAGGTGGGGCGACAGTTAGGGCTGGAATCATGGCCGGGGACCTAGTGGAGCACGTGGTGGCTCAGAAGTATGTGGTGCACCCTCCAAAGTCTGAGGCAATCCCTAACCATATGTCGAGTATCACCAGACTCAAAACTGTCATGACCCAAACCGATGGGAAGCGACGGGCACCCAGTACCTTACTCAACTGAGTACCAACATAACATATCTTTTCATATCATACTATCATAGTTAACTGAGCCAGAGAGGATGCCATGAAATAGGTAGAATACAAAGTGTAATACCAACTTATACATAAGACATATGGGCCTCTAAGACGAAAATAACCACTCGTACACTGAACATATATATATGTGTCATAAGGTGCATTGGGAGCATCAGATTCGTTAAATTTTGGCTATTAGGTTCAGGGAATGTAATTGTGGTTAGATGATGAATTATGTGGTGCATGGTACTAATTAAACAAAGGTATGTAGTCATTTTCTGGTACATCTTATGGTAGTTGATACGGTGTTCATATATTGGAAACAGGCGTGGCAGAGAATTTCGGATGTTGAAAACCTGGCTCTAAGGCCCATTTGCCTAAATAAAAGAGGATATCTTCAGATTTATTCGTGCAAGTGTACTCAAATGGGTTTTGGTAGCCCGAGCAGGTGCCCGAGGTGTTAAAAAATGATTTCACATAACCCCAGAGCAGTTCTTAGCATGTTCGAGGACGAACATATGTTTAAGTGGGAGAGAATGTAACGACCCGACTGGTCGTTTTGAGCTCTAGCGCGTCGTTCAGCAGTTTGAGGCCATGAGAAGCTTCATTTCAGGTATTATGACTTGTAGGTGTTGCCAGAATTGCATTTCGGGAAGTTTAGAGTTAATTTGGAAAGAACATTCTCATTCTGGAAGCCTTAAGTTGAAGGAATTGAAGAAGATTGGATTTTTGAGTAAACGACCTCAGAATCACGATTTGAAGGTTCCAGTAGGTTTGTATGATTATTTCGGACTTGGGAGTATATTCTGAATGGGTTTTGGACGACCCGGGAGCATTTTTGTGCGTATTGTAGAAGTCAACATTTTAGAAGAAATTTCATAAGTCTGGGTTGAAGTGCATTTCAGTGATATTGATGTCCGTTTGGGATTCCGAGTCTGGGAATAGCCTCGTATGGCTATTATAGAGTTGAGAGCTCGATCGGAAGTGAATTCGGAGGTCCGTAGGTTATTTTGAAGTCATTTTGCTAAAGATAGAAATTTGAAGGGTTTTGAGAAATCCGACCGGAAGTGAAAAGTTTGATATCGGGGTCGGAATACGTCCTTAGTCCCAATTTGAGAAATCCCTTACCAAACATCTTTCTAGATGTAGGCATCAACGTTTATGAATGAGATAGAGTTTAGGAAATTGAGTTCTTACAACTGAGCTCTACCACACGATCTAGAGTAAGAAGAAAGAGTGACAGTCCTAAATGCCTAGTAGCCTCCTGCTTATAGGTGTGGTTCACGACACACCCATAAACAAGACTCTACTAGACACGGTTTGTAGACTCCCTAGGATAAAACTGCTCTAATACAACTTTTTTCACGACCCAAAAATTTGGGCCACGACGAGCACCTGGTGCCTTATTCCATCGAGTTCCACCGTAACACATCTTTCTTATTGCATCATCATGGGTAAGTGGGCCAGAAGGGCCGTATGAGGCAACAAGAATAAAATATGAGGAATCACTCGACATTAATGACCCAACCTGATATAGAAACTTATACACGTGATATACTGACCTATAAGGCCAATGTGATCCAATATATACTTAATATAGGTTGACAGGGCCATTCAAGTATCCGTATACATGACTTCTGTCTACAAGCCTCTAAGAGTACCTAAGTAACAAAAAGGTTGGGACTGGGCCCTGTTATACTAATCAGTGCATGTCCTAATTATACTGACCAAATAAGCAACTCTGGAGCAGAATGTAGGGCACCAATACCTTTCGCTGATCTGATAGCTTACTTGGCGGGCTCATAATCTGTCTATCGCGACCAGCGGGCAAGAAACGCAGCGTCCCCAGGCAAAAGGGATGTCAGTACAAATAATGTATCGAGTATGTAAGGAATTAAAATTAGTAAACAATAGACATGAGAGAAACATAGAGTAAAAGACTCAAAGTGTATATATGAATAGCTCTGTGAATAATTTAATACTTATAATGTCATGCATATGCGCATAAATGATTATAACCTCAAAATATTTTCATTCCCGAGCTTGCGTCGATCAACTTATGATGAAACTTTAACGTCCGAAAATGCGGGGTATAACATATAATTTCCGAGCTTATATCAATTTACTTATGGAATACTTTTACGTATGAAAGCGTGGGGTGTAACAATAAATTCTTATAACCTCAACATAATCTCATTCCCCGAGCGTGCGTCGATCAACTTACAATGAAACTTCAACATCCGAACATGCATGATATAACAATAATAGATTAATGAAATGTGATTAAATTAGGATTAGGAATCGTTACCCAAAGATCTCCTATGAAAAACTCTCGAAAAATCGCCTTCCTCCGAGCTCAAAATCGAATTTGTTGAAATGAACATCAAACCCTCGAATCTTCCCCTTTTCGGCCAAGTAATTTCCGCTTTTGCGGCGGGGACTCTGCATCTACGAGTTTTCATTAGACTCCAAAGTCCGCAAATGCGCTCCTTCGTCTCCATCTGCGGATGCGCTTTTGTGGAGCCTTGGATCCTCTAACCTTCGCATCTGTGACTGCCCTTCCGCATATGCGGCTCCACTCCTACGGCTCTCTCATCGCATATGCGACCCCTGGACTATACACCCGAACCCGCACCTGCAACCTCAGCCTCGCTTCTGCGGGGCCGCACCTGTAAACCTCCCACCGCAGGTGCGAAAGACACCATACCCGCAAAACTCAACAATTGTCTAAGTCTATTTTCATCCGTTAAGCACCCGAAACTCACCTGAGGCCCCCGGGACCTCAACCAGACAAACCAACCAATCCTTAAACACCATACGAACGTAGTCGAGCCTTCAAATTACATCGAACTACATCATAAACATGAATTATGCACGGATTAAAGCCTACCGAACTTTGAAATTTCCAAATGACGTCGAAACATATATTATCTCGTCCGAATGACCTCAAATTTTACACACAAGTCAACAAATGACATTACGAACCTACTCCCACTTCCGTAATTCCATCCCGGGCTCGATATCAAAGTTGCCACTGCCGACCAAAATCGTCAAAATTCCAAATTTCGCCAATTCAAGGCTTAATTTACTACGGACCTCCAAGTCACATTCTGGACGCGCTCCTAAGTCCAAAATCACCTAACAGAGTTAACGAAACCATCAAAATTTGAATATGAGGTCGTTACACACAAGTCGACAACCGATCGACTTGTCCAACTTAAGCCTCCAAATATGAGACTAAGTGTCTCGATTCGTTTCAAAAGCCAACATGAACCCTCCCAGTAATCCAAAATAGTAGAATAAGATACGCGGAAAGCCGGTAATAGGAAATTGGGGCTCTAACTCTCGAAACGACCGGCCGAGTCGTTACACATGCATGGGTATATGTGTTTATAACATCATCAAGCCTTTGAGGGAATCCCATCATATCATCTCAGCCACTGTTGGCAAAGTCATAAACGTATACCAGCTTATCAGGTGGTGATGCGTATATAACACCGTAACGTTTTCCCATATCCCATATATATAATATACATATATATGTGTATATAACGCCGTAACCTTTTCCCATATCTCATATATATAATATACATGTGTACGCGTATATAACACCATCTAGTCATGGGTCAATGTACATGTATAAATGAATGCAATGCATGAGAAGTACGTCAATAAAATCTCTAGGAATGTCAAGACCATTATGCCTTTGATTAATATCATGAAATAACTTTATGAACGTACGTCTTTTCTGAGACGTATGAACAGATGATAGAACAATAAGACACATGGGGAATCAAGAACATAGGCATCTCTAGTACTTCTATGTATAGAGTAATTTATGAAAGTTGTACATTTGCTCGTTTCGTTTGTATCATATGGATCATGCCAAAAAGAAAGAAAGGACAACCTTAACATACCTGAGCCAATTCCCTTGACCATCCCTACATCACATGTCAATTGCGTCAAAACACGTAACGACAGATCAAAATAGGGAAAATCCTTATGATGTTCTTGAGAAAGATTGTATTGTGCTCTCTTAGAATAACAAATTTCACGCGTTACCGCATTAGGAAGTTTCAAATGAATTCTTGGAGTTCTATCTGTCACTTAAAAAATCTTAACACCCAAAGACTTGGAGTTTCAGGCCTTGAAATAATAAAAGAGCATAATCCATAATCCATATCCTCATTTCGAGAAGTAAGTTGGTGAATCCAATGTGATTACCAGAAGGAAAAATTAGACTCGGAGTAATGGAAATCACTATGGGCGAGTGAACAAGATAAACAAAACATAAGTTAGGGACAGATGGGTTTGACCAGCAATAATAGAATGGATGACAGAAGGATAATCTTTAAAGGTCATTCAGGAAGAAGCTTCCCTAAAGCAAGCAATATGAGCAAAGTTAAGCTTAAGGGGTCATATGTGCCAATTATACTAAGTGTCACCCTCGTGAGTAAAGGATTTTGTTATCCTTGGTACAGAAGGATTACCGCAAGGCGAGTAAGGGTCATCGATGATGTTAAAGGATGCCAAAGATGAAAAGGTAAAACATCTTTAGGTAGATCGTCGTAGCTCCAAATCTTAGTACTCCCCTAAAGGGGGGAATATGGAGTGATGTGGCATTAAGTCAGAATTAAGTGGTTCTAGTAATTATTGAATAGTAAAGGAAGAATGCGACAAAAATGAAAAAAAGGATGAGATTGCACTTATTCAAAGTCTACAAATAGGATACGATTCCAGAACATTATGCAAACACGACGTCAAGGAGCGGAAGTGAGGGTTCCTACCCGAGATGTTATTGATAAATAAGGAGCCAGTACGAGACGTAAGTTAAGACAAAGGAAACAACCCAATAAAGATTATGCGGAATATTGATATGAGAGTGAGCCAACAATTAGTTAGTAGTTGATTCAGGAAGAGCCTAGTTATGGCTAGATAAAAGGATATATACAAATCAGTGCATCGTGCAAGATAAACAGAGCGAACTCCATCATAAGGAATTCAGTCTCGCAGGTATTACATCATGATCTTGAGAAATATTCAGATAGGAGTTGGGGTAGTTAAAGATACCATAAGAGTGTTATGGGAAGACAATCAAAACATCAAGTCAGGAGCACCCGTACGAACGTCGAGAATTCCATTGGGTATACGATGTAATAAGCTCGCATCTTTACTAGGGCCAGAAGGTATCCCTATGTACTGTAAAAAAGATTTGGTAAGGAAATAAGGAAGAAGGCTTCAACATGAGCACAATGACCTAAAGAAGAAATGTTATTGTAACAACAGTCTCATAACAACAATGTATGCACTCCATAAGAAAGTGGCACCAACCGTGGCTAATGAAAATCAAAAGTACTATTCGAGATCATATGAGTTGCACAAAATTTCGGCATGCGTAGGAACTAAGATAAGCTAAGTATTGACGCAAAAAGGGGTAAGGAAGACCAGGAAAAGTAATAGCTTACATTTAAAGAAAGATTAGAAGGAACAAAATGAATTATTCGATCAATGATCCAGAGTTAGTTAAGTTGTGAGCACACTTAAGATTTCAGAACATTATCCATGCAGCATATATATTGACAATTATACAACGGTAAAAGTTAAAAGAAAGAATTGAGTCCATGTCATAGACAAAGGATTGAATTGTTAGATAAAAGTATCATGGATATTCCATAGCGCCCATGAAAGGATAAAAGTAATAACTAATACCATGAGACGCAGATCAGGAGATGGTTTAAGCCTACATAAAGGTTGATTAGAAGGAAGAGGAAACTAAAGAGTTACATCAACGAAGTGTATCAGGAATTTTATTATTGGACCTAGAAAATTATGGCCTCGTGATTGAGAACATTGCAAGATTACTCTTAGATAACAGAGGTAAAAGTACAATAGACATATTCTATAATGGCTCTATGATAAAGCCAGTTAGAAGAAGTACTAGCCTCATAATAAGTCAGTATGAAGCTCCCACTGGATTGTGTATGCACTAGAGGTGCAAGTATTATAATAGAGCTTCAAGTTGTGGATGTAAATTATACATATGTGGAAGGGAGGTCATGAAAGAGATAGAAGATGTGATGCAAGATTTTACCGTAAGAAAGGTAAATGTAAACAACATACGAGATACTCAAATGCAGAAGGTTTTGAATTGTCCATACTTCGGACGAAAGGATAGAAGCGCTAGGATTCAGTATCCAGGAATGATAGCAGCATCGTCAATGGCATATCTTCCAGCCTATGGTTTCTAGGTACCGAGAGATCTAGTCAAGAGAATAAAGAAAAGTTAGAGGAGATGTGTTGTTTCTCTTGATGTTCCAGAGTAACATAAGGAAATCTATGGTGCAAGCAAGTTCAAGGAAGGTTGCAAGTAATATAAATAAATACGTGTAGGTCGCAAACTTAAGAATGGTAGACCGACAAGGTTTTAGGAAGACATCGATAACAACACGATAGGGGTCCAAGAATTACGAAAGAAAACCAATAAATGTGCGGAATCTAAAAGAAAATATAAAAAAATGGAAAATTAAAGATAGATTGTGTATACGGCTAAAATCGGAGAGACCGATTTTATATTTAATATGGAATTTCGTATCCCATTCGAAGAATGTTTGAGGTACGGCTCGAGGCCTGACCCCGAGTGGTTCTTATATTCGACCGTGGGGTAATGCAGGTCGGGGACTGTTGTGAGTAAGCGGAACGAGGGAGGAGGCGACCAAGTCTGCAAAGAATAGTACAAGTCCGTACCGTGACGTTAAATAGATGTACCAACTGTCTATCTTTGTAATAAATGCCTATGTACTATGTTGGGGTTCCCCCTCCTACTAAAGGGGACCCATGTCATTTCTTTCACACATGATACTCAATATAAGGAACAAGAACATTCTCTGCTCTCTAACTAAAACATTCTCTATTGTCACTTTACTGATTTATTACTTACATTTATTGCATTTCATTGATTGTTCTCAATTTATTATTAATCATAGATCATAACTAGCCTCCTTTGAGGCCCATGAAGTTTTCATAGCTTCATCGATCGTCCATTGCTAACCCCGAGCCTCGACCTCGAGGACCCATCTCGGCCAGCTCGGAACCCCTGATTCTAGGCAGCTTGGTTTGCTTATTTTTGATTTCCCATGACTCTTATCTCGTTTCCTTTACTCAAACTTAGCATCTATTGCTGAAAAACTATGATTAAAATAAATCGCATATTTTTAGAACCACATAATCTAATTTAATTATGATTACCATTTTCAAGGTAAATAGTTTGGTGCCCACCGTGGGGTAGAAAAATAATAGTGATTGTTTTAGTGCTGGTTAACTGGAAAACGCGAGTTATTCTTCACATTCTTTCTTGTCCAAAGGATCTGTGATTTCAAGTCAAAATGTCCAACTCAGTGAATGTACTCGAAAACAACGGCTATGATGACTATAGGCAGAATGGTGTAGTTATTTTAGGTACCGGTGTACCATTGCAAAACCCTGGTAACACACCGGAGCCAACCCCCATGGACGTGGACTCATGCAACGCCCAACGTGACGGTATCAACTCCCACACTAACAGGAGTGCGCGCCAAGAAGGCCAGCATGAACACATGGAACTCTCGCTCGGAGGGAAATGGAAGTCAACCTCCACGCGATTCTTGAAATGCTCCAGGCACAACAAGTAGCAACCACTCAGCTCCAAAACCAACAAAAGACTTCGAGCGCAATGGCACCAGGAACGGCCCCTCGAGTCCGGCAGGTACCAGAAAGGTCGGGCAACAACGGGTCAGTAGCCGATTCCGCTGTCATAAGAATGCTTGAGGGCCTCACTGAGAGGATAGAGTCAAAGTTCCCGGAGAGAAACTCAGGGCCACATTAGGAAAGGTACCGACCTTATGTCGAGAATCGAAGAAACACCATAAGAAGCAACGCGCTCCAAATCGATCAAAAGACAGATCGAAGTCGGAATCCTCAAAGGATCGTGGACAAAGGTGGGTCAGGAAGGCACACAGCGCTAGCGAAGGCGCTCCGATCGACCAAGTGCAACTTCAGCATTGGCGTTTCAGACATTGTATCGGCCATGGATGAAATCAAAGACACCATGTGGCCAAAGCCCATATTATCAGACCCTTCGCAAAGGAACCTTGACCTAGTGTGTGAGTTTCACGGTATGCACGATCATAGGACCAAAGATTACATGCAGCTCCGAGATGAAGCAACCCGACTAGCCAGCAAAAGGTATCTACAAGAGTTCATCAGCCGCCGAGCTATAAATCACCTTCAGGGAGGATAAACAGCTCGAAAGAGTAGAGCAGGAAAACCCCAACACTTCGTTCATATGATCATCGCAGGGAACGACGTTCCTTAAGGACCCATGATTAAGAGGAAAAAAGTATCCACTGGAACGACAGGGAAAATTCTGGGCCATATGCCCGGAGACATCCTTGCATTTAGCAACGAGGACTTCGAGACCTCGCCTCACCCTCAAAATGATGCACCGGTAATTTCCTTTCTCCTGAATAACATCAAATTAAACGTGTACTCATGGATCCACATAGTTTGGCCAACGTAATCAGGTCAAAAGTGGTGGACAGCTCGGACGACTCAACCAAGTTATACCTACCTCCTTAGTCCTTGATGGATTCAACATGGCCGGTGAAGCAACGAAGGGGGAGATCACCCTCCCGGTTAACATGTCTGGTACGATTCAAAAAACCAAGTTCCATGTCGTTGAAGGTGACCTGAGGTACAACACATTGCTTGGAAGGGAGATGTTCGCAGTCCACAATGAGGTGCCAACGCCTATGCCCTCCACCTCGGTGGAACTTGAGCGCAGGAAGACGCCCGATGATGACGAGGAGGACTTCCTCCCTGCCCGTACTTTCGTTTCCCCCGAGGAATCGGATGCAACTAAATCAACAATTGAGGAGCTGGAGTAGGTTGTTCTGGTCGAACACTCCCGGATCGAAAGGTATACCTGGGAACGGGACTAACCCTCGAACTTAGGAAAAAAATCATTCAATTCCTTATGAATAACATCAACTGCTTTACTTGGTCCCATTTAGACATGATAGGGATCCCGCCAAAAATAACCACTCATCGGCTAAGTGTTGACCCCAGGTTCAAACCGGTGAAGTAGAAAAGTAGACATCAGTCTGAGGTAAAACACGCATTCATCAAGGACGAGGTAACAAAACTCCTCAAAATAGGGCATATTAGGGAGGTAAAATACCCCAATTGGTTGGCCAATGTGGTGGTAGTCCCCCAAAAGTGGAATAAGTTAAGAATGTGCGTTGATTATAAAGATTTAAATAGGGCATGCCCTAAAGATTCATTCCCGCTGACCAACATCGATCGCCTGATCGATGCCGCGGCTGTCCACGAGATCCTCACCTTTCTCGATACCTACTCGGGGTATAATCAAATCCACATGAACCCCGGGGATATGGAAACGACTTCGTTTATCACGAAGTATGGTACGTATTGCTATAACGTAATGCCCTTAGGGCTAAAATACGTGGGAGCCACGTACCAAAGACTAGTTAATAAAATGTTTGAACAGCAGATAGGGAAGTCTATGGAAGTATGCACTGACGATATGCTAGTTAAGTCCCTGCGCGCACAGCACCATTTGACCCATTTGCAGGAGACATTTGACATTCTCCGAAGCTATAACATGAAGCTCAATCCCGAGAAATATGCCTTCAGTGTTGGATCGGGCAAATTTTTAGGCTTCATGGTATCAAAAAGGAGGATTGAGATCAATCGCGACAAGATCAAAGCCATCGAGGAGATAACGGTGCTAAATAGCAGGAAGGCCGTGCAACGGCTGACTGGGCGGATAGCGGCCTTGGGTCGATTCATATCAAGGTCGTCGGATAAGAGTCATCATTTATTCTGCTTTCTCAAAAAGAAAAATAGCTTCGAATGGACTCCGGAGTGCTAGCATGCCTTAGAGGAGTTGAAGCGGTACCTATCAAGCCCGCCTTTTCTCCATACCCCAAAGGAAGATGAGACATTGTATCTGTACTTGGCCATGTCCAAAGTAGCAGTAAGTGGTGTGCTGGTTCGAGAAAAACAAGGTAAGAAATTCCCTATTTACTATGTGAGTCAGACCTTGGGCGATACCGAAACCAGTTACCCTCTTCTAGAAAAATTAGACCTTGCATTAATTAGCGCATCTCGAAATTTAAAGCCTTATTTTCAATGCCATCGCATTTGTGTTTTGATGTACCCCCTTCGAAACATATTGCATAAACCTGAGTTATCAGGCCGACTAGCCAGATTGGCCATCGAACTCGGGGGTATGACATCGAGTATCAGCCCTGAACGGCTATTAAATCCCAAATTTTTGCGGATTTTGTGGCTGACTTTACATTCGCCCTAGTGCCCAAAGTAGAGAAAGAACTTCTGTTAAAAGCAAGCACGTCTTCGGGGGTATGGACCCTATTCACTGAAGGCGCCTCGAACATGAAAGGGTCCGGGCTCGGCATAGTTCTAAATCCACCTAGAGGCGGTGTAATTAGACAATCTATAAAAACTACAAAATTGACTAACAACGAAGTCGAGTATGAGGCTATGATTGCCGGTCTATAATTAGCTAGAGGCCTTGGAGCCGAAATCATCGAAGCCAAATGTGATTCCCTCTTGGTGGTGAACCAGGTAAATGGGAGCTTCGAGGTTCGAGAGGATGCGGAGGTACTTAGAAAAGACTCCAGTCACATTGCATCGCTTCAAAGAGTTGACTCTGACCCACATACCTCGAGAGCAAAATAGCAAGACCGATGCCCTCGCAAATCTGGGATCATCCATCGAAGATAATGAAATACTCCCCGGAGTTGTTATTCTGTTAGCCAAATACGTGATCGAGGAAGGCTATGCCGAGATCAACTCCACCAGCCAGACATGGTATTGGAGAAACAAATACATCAACTATCTAGGAATTAGGAAGTTACCCGCGGACCCAAAAGAGTCAAGGGCCCTGCGAACCAAAGCAACTCGATTCTCACTCGATGAAAATGGAATTCTATATAGAAGGACCTTTGACAGACCCCTGGCGGTATGCCTGGGACTGGGTGACACAGATTACGTGCTACGAGAAATCCATGAAGGTACCTGCGTAAATCACTCTAGCGGCGACTCTCTAGTCCGAAAGGTGATCAGAGTGTGTTGTCATTGGTATATAATGTAAAAGGACGTCAAAGAGTTCGTCAGGAAATGCGACAAATGCCAAAGAATTGCACCCATGATTCACCAACCCGGTGAACAATTACATTCAATATTGTCGCCGTGGACGTTTATGAAGTTGGGCATGGACATCGTCATACCCCTACCAACAACACCAGTTAAAGCCAAATTTATTATATTTATGTCTGGCTATTTCTCAAAAAGGTTGGAAGCGCAGGCCTTCCAGCAGATAAGAGAAAAAAAAGTCATTAACTTCATATGGGACCATATATTGTGCCGATTTGGGATCCCCTCCGATATAACCTGCGACAACGGAAAGCAGTTCATCAGAAGCAAAGTGACAAAGTTCCCCGAGGACCATAAGATCAAAAGGATTCTGTGAACACCCTACCACCCCTATGCAAACGGCCATGCCGAATCTACGAACCATAAGATCAAAATGTTCCCCTCCGAGATAACCTGTGACAACGGAAAGCAGTGCATCAGAAGAAAAGTGACAAAGGTCATCGAGGACCATAATATCAAAAGGATCCTGTCAACACCCTACCACCCCTGTGCAAATGGCCAGGCCGAATCTACGAACAAAAACATCATTCAAAGCTTGAAGAAGAAGTTAGAAAATGCAAAAGGTGGATGGAGGGAATGTTTCCCGAGGTCTTATGGGCATACCGAATGACTCCAAAATTGAGCACAGGAGAGACGTCGTTCTCTCTGGTGTATGGATCCGAGGCTTTAATACCAGTCGAGGTCGGGGAGCTGAGTGCCAGGTTTCGGCATGCCACCGAGATTTCAAACAATGAGGCTATGACTGCAGCCCTCAAACTATTAGATGAGAAGCTAGAAGCTTCATTGGTCCGAATGGCTGCCGAAAAATAAAGAATAGAAAGATACTACAACAGGAAAATAAATATCTGACACTTCGGAGTCGGTGACTTATTCCTAAGGAAAGTTACCCTAAACACTCAGAACCAAAATGAAGGGAAGCTAGGCCCAGGCTAGGAAGAACCGTACCGTGTTCTCGGAGTAATCGGCAATGGGTCCTATAAACTTGGCACCATGGAAGGCGAACAACTCCCAAGCAATTGGAACATGTCTACGCTAAAACGCTACTACTGCTAAGGTAAGACTATACTCCTATTTTCATTCATATGTTCCGAGCTAAACTTCTGCAGATATCCGATGGAAGACATCGAATCATCCTTCTACTTCAAAGGACCCCTGGGTTTTAAAGCATGTGTTGCACTCTTTTCCTTCGATCAGGTTTTATCCCTAAAAAGGGTTTTAGCGGCAAGGTTTTTAATTAGGAAACATCTATACGCAACCCAAGGAGAGCTCAAACAAGTATTCAAGGCTTTTCTCCAGTCAACCTCGAATACAAGGGGGCATCCCTCCCAAGAGGTCGCCCCCTCGGAAAAAAGCAAATAAAGCTGTCGAAGAGAGTCTCGACAGGAAAATGATGTATCGGGCCAAACAGTCAAATGAACTGTGTCAGCAAAGAATAATCGATCCCTCGACGGTGAAAATATGTATACTTGTACCAAGTAATCAAAGGATCATCTTTTATACAAAGCTTTGTGCTTTCAAAGAATTATTCATCACAAGAAAGGCTCTGGCCAAAATATTCCCGGACACTCGGGGACTGACACCATAGACTCGAGGCCATAAGACCCCAAGTGGGCAACCTTGAGCCCAAAATCCCTCTATGTGGCGACTTCAAAACTGTAAGTCATACGAGCATGATCAAAATTGTTAGTCCTACGGGCATGATCAAAACTTTATGTCCTACGGGCATAATCAAAACTGTAAGTCCTACGGGCATGATCATAACTGTAAGTCCTACGAGCATGATCAAAACTGTAAGACCTCAAGTAAGGCATGTCCAAATCATATGACCTTGCAAAAGGTGCAATCCCGAATTTTAAGCCAAGGCTATATATTCAAACTAGTAAGGCCCCTAAAAAGGCATACCCTCGAATATAGACGCCGAGAATACCTCACTAAGGGACTAAAGGCTCCGGCCAAACATAACGACTCCGGTCGATAGGCTCCAGCCAGACTAACGCGACTCGGGGACGAGCGACTGTCACCATAAAATCAAATCCTTCGAAATTATTTTGGAATGAACCGGTTAAAATAGGCTACCATCTGCACAAGGAAAAAGAGCTTCGATCATTTTCATGCCAGCTCCAAACAATGAAAAGGCTTCTAGACAATTCAGCCATAGAGAAAAATCTTTTGAGGTGCTCATTTATCGTCACCTAACAACTCAGAATCGAGGTTTTTATCGAGCCGTCGAAGAGTCGGACGAATGCAAAAAATTCAAAGTCTTTAACGAGGGTAAATGTAGCGATACTAAAGATCGTATCGACCAACCGCGTAAGAGCCTTGGTGCCAACTTCAAAAGCCTCAGGGCTAACTCAAAACCTAAGGGTCGATGAGCTCGAGTCGAAATCCGACTCGAGGACTGAGTTCTCTCATGGCCTTCTCTCTTTTCTTTCCTCTCAAGCTTACTATTTCCCCCCCTTGAAATACCACTCTCTTCACCCAACACAACCTCTCATTTTCCTCTCTTGGGATGTCAACATGCAGTCCCTTACTCCTCTCATTTTTTTCTCTCTCATATTTTTCCATATTTACTTTAACAGTCTTTTCGTCTTCACAAATTTGTTAGGGAGTCAAAGGCCCAAGAATGAGTTTCTTCCCGTTAACTTAAAAAGAGTATCTATTTTTTTCTATGCTAAAGCTATTCTATAGACATACCATGGTTTTCCCAACAAGATATGATAATTATTCATGGGAATCACATAACACCAGATCACATCTTCATACCTTCCAATAGAGAATAGTCATAACACTCTTTTATCTACCTTTACTCCTCCCAACATGTAGGGTTCAATTTTCTCAACACAAGGCAAGTTCAATTTCTCAACCATATAAGTGCTAATACAGATATAGTCAAACTCTTTGTCAATTCTAAGGGCACAAATAAAAGACATCACTTTAGCTCTTGTTTGAAAAATAACTTTACCATTGTCTTTCTTCCATTCAGTATACTGTAAGATCGACTTTTCAAGTTGTTGAGTCATAGCTCGCTTCCTTTCATTATAAGTACTCGTTTGAAATATCTTAAACAAAGATTAGAAGAATTATGTATCTCACAAATTTGGCTCTTTTTCCTTCTAATACTCTCACCTCTCTTGCCTTTTTCAACTCAAAGAAACTCTTGGTCATTAATCTTTAAATTTATTAATAAACCTAACAAGTCATAACCATTTAGTGATAAGAATAAGGAGTTAGAAAAGGAAAAGGAAAGTGGAAGACTAAACCTAGAAAGAATAGGAATTGGTTAGTTTTAAAAGAAAAAGGAAAGAAATTAGAAAACTCAAAACTCACAACAATAAGGAAAGAAGTTACCTTAACCTTCAAGAACTAGGATACCCACTTCTTGTTTCCTTTATTTACTTGTAAACTAAACAATACATGAATCCTAAAAATAATAATGAGCTAACACTTTTTGGGCTGATTTCCGTTTTTTTTCTTTTTCGCTTTTTTTTGCTCAAGAACCTCCCAAGATTATCAAGATTGAAATCTTGATTAGCCTATGCTCTGATTCCACTTGATAACAACACGACATGGGTGGTCCAAGAGTTTCTAAAGAAAACCAAGAAATATGTGAAAGGTAAAAGAAGATAAAGAAACAAAAAAAAGACGATAAATTAAAGATAGATTGAATTCAAGAAGTCTATTATTGAAGTTGAATCCTAAAAACAATAATATCCAACAAAGAAATAATCGCCTTTGGTAGAGAATTAAAAATATGAAATATATTGTGAAACCCGAACGTTTAGAATAACAAGAACAACAATAAGCCTAAACTTATCACCTTTCTTGAATACCTATACGTGATCTAAGATTTCGAAAAGGGTTTAATCTTACCACCTTAAGTTAAGTCTTGAAGGTTGAAGAATAAATTCAAGACTAGCCACACACAAGAGTGCAAGAAATATCTCACAATTTTTATTGATAGTAGTCTAAGTCTAAAAGCAAAGAAGATAACTAGTTTTTGACCTTTATTTCTTCGTAAAGTTGTTTGCTCATTTTTCCTCTCAATTTAGAGTCTTGTATGCTCATGAATAGTCTTCATCAAATCAGCTTTCTTTTTCTCATCAAGACTAACCATCTCATTAGTAGACAAAGACAATAAGTCAAGGGGTGTAAGGGGGTAAAAGACATGAACAACTTCAAAAGGAGAATAACCAGTAGATGAATAAACAGTTTAATTATAAGAAAGTTCTACCATAGGCAAATGATCCTCCCAAGAAGTTAATTTTCCTTTTAGAACAACCCTTAAAAGATTTCCTAAGGTTCTATTTACTACCTCACTTTGTCCATCAATTTGTGGATGACAAGAAGTATAAAGCAACAACTTTGTTCCCAATTTTCCCCAAAGCACACGCCAAAAGTGGCTTAGAAACATAGAATCCCTATCACTAACAATAGTTGGAGGTATACCATGAAATTTAACAACTTCTCTAACAAATAAATCAGCAACATGAGAAGCATCATTAGCCTTTAAACAAGGAATAAGATGAGCCATTTTTGAGAGCCTATCTACCACAACAAAGATGTTTTCTTTCCATACATTGTTCTAGGCAATCCTAACACAAAGTCCATAGAAATATCAATCCAAGGTGAAATAGGAACAGGTAATGGCGTGTATAAACCATGTGGCAACACATTAGATTTAGCTTGTTTGCATTCAAGACATTGAGTACAAAGTCTTTTTACATCTTTTCTCGTATTAGGACAAACAAAATTTTTAGCAAGGATGTCAAGTATTTTAGGCACACCAAAGTGTCCCATAAGCCCCCCACAATGTGCTTCCCTCATAAAAACTTCTCGCAAAGAACAATTAGGGACACAAAGTTTATTCTCTATAAAAAGAAACGCATCTTTCAGATTATACTTTTCAAAAGTCCTATTTAAACATGTTGAAAATGCTATATCAAAATCAGAATCATCAACATATAAATCCTTTATATGATCAAATTCCATCAATTTAGAAGTAAGAGTAGAAACAAGATCGTACCTTCTTAAAAGTGCATCAACAACTATATTGTCTTTACCTTGCTTGTAGCTAATCACATAAGGGAATGTCTCAATGAATTCAACCAATTTGGCATGCCTTCTACTCAGTTTACCTTGGCTTGTCAAGTATCTTAAGGACTCATTGTCAGTTTTTATCACAAACTATTTTGGCCACAAATAATGCTTCCATGTAGCAAGAGCCCTTACCAAGGCACACAATTCTTTATCATAAGTAAAATAATTCAATGCAGTCCCATTAAACTTCTCACTAAAATAAGCGATTGGTTTAGAATCTTGCATTAAAACAACTCCAATATGTGATAACCCAAAGGGTTATTTTGAGAATTTAGATCCAATTCAAGGCCTATTAGCCATCAAAATACTAATTTTCAATATCTCGATTTGTGTGCGCAGAATGAGCATGAAACCGGAAAGCTTTTATGTGAAAATATGAGAAATAGTAATTTCTAGAGTTAAAATTTGGTTTTAGTTGACTATGGTAAACATTTTTAGTAAATAGACCCGGATCTATGTCCCGACAATCCTGGGAGGTCCGCAGTAAAAAATGGGACTTGGGCGTATGCCCTGAATTAAATTCCGAGGTCCCTAGACTTAGAAAATAATTTTTGAAGAAAATTATTTTGCTGGTTATTTCAAGAAATAAAGAAATAAAATATTAGTGAAATTGTTGGTATCGGGGCCGTATTTTGGTTTCGGAGCCCGGAACAAGTTTTTCATGATATTTAAGTCCTACCTATGAAATTTGATGAGAATCAGAGTTAATTTGATGTTGTTTGGACGTCCGGTTGAAAAGTTAGAAATTGGGTGTTCTTAAGGTTAAATTCGTAGATTTTAATGTTATTTTAATGATTTGATCGCATGAGCAAGTCCCCGTGTTATTTTTAAACTTGCGTGCATGTTTGGTTTGGATCCCCGAGGGCTAGGGTGAGTTTCGGGTAGGCTACAAAGTGTCTAGAGTTAGAAAACATTATCAGAGCAAAATCTGGTGTTGGCAGGCCTTTGATCTCGCATTTGCGAAGTCTTGGGCCTGTCCCAAATCTAGAAAATACGAGATTCATGGCTGCATATGCGAGGCAGCAAATTGTCACAAATGCGACAAATTTATCGCAATTGCGATGACTTCCCAAAACCGAAGGGTTCACAAATGCGAACCCCTGTTCGCAATTGCGAGATCCGCACCTAGTTAAATCAGATATTAGACGGGTTTTTCACTTCTTTTTCAATTCTCTCAAACCCTAAATCTCCATAGGCGATTTTTCAAAGACCCAAACTTCTCCAAATCATTGGTAAGTGATCTCTAACTAATTCCTTTCATTCCCTAACAACTTTTAACAAGATTTCAACCAAAAACCTAGGATTATCATGGTAAAAATTGGGATTTTTGGGTGGAACTTAGGAATTTTGAAATTTGGGAATTTAGACATCGAATTGAGGTTGGAATCCACAACCAATTGTATTTCCAGGCTCGAGGGAGAATGGGTAAATGAGTTTTGGTCTGAACCTCGAGTTTAGACCAAGCGGGGGAGGAGCAATAAGGGTGGACAGGTGGGAGCGGGTTGCACGCCGCAACAATGAGCGATAAAGGAGGACACTCATGTTTTATTGATTTTCAAAAACAAAGATTTGAACACTTACCATTTTACTCTATTGTTTCTCATATTTTGCACTTACTTTTATTTTCAAGTCAAAAATTTGGAAATTTGGAAAGTTATGTGAGAATTGATTAAAGACGAGACATGGAAAAGGTGGTTGAGTTATTTTAATTGTTTCTACAGTTTATTGTTTTGCTTATTTTAAAATTTCCTTCTTGCTTTATTATATATTGTTCACAGGTTATATTATTAATGCCTCGCCGTAGCCTCGTCACTACTTCGTCGAGGTTAGGCTCGGCACTTATTCAGTACCCGGGGTCGGTTGTATTGATATTACACTCTGCACTTTTGTGCAGATCCAGGTACCGGTCAACGTTAGGAGATTTTGAGTAGTTGTCATCATTATTCGGAGACACGAGGTAGATCAGTTGGCGTCCGCAGATTCCTGGAGTCTTCTCTTTACTTTATATAGACACTGTTTATTTCATCCAAACAGAGATACATTCTTTCAGCCCATTATTTGTATCATTCTTAGTAGTTCGTGAATTGTGGCGCTAGACCCTGGGGTAGTCTTATAGTTATATAGTTAGTTCGTGGTTCGGCTTACTTAATCAGTTATCAATACTATTCGTGAAGTTATTTAACATATTAGATTCAGTCTATATTTTATTTAAATCGTTCTATTATGATTAAGTAAGATTTATTAGATAATTATTAAATAAGTTCTAACATTGGCTTGCCTAGCAAGTGTGGTGTTAGGCGCCATCACGATCTCTAGGGTTGGGAATTTGGGTCGTGACACAATAGCTCTACCAAATGCATCACATTCAATTTCAAAGGACTTATTAAAATCATGTAACTGTAACAAAGGGGTAGAACATAATTTATCCTTCAAAATATTAAATGCATGCTCTTGTTCTTTTCCCCAATTAAAGACCTTATCCTTCTTAATGACTTCAGTTAAAGGCGCAACAATTGAACTAAAATTTCTAACAAATCTCCTATAAAAGTTTGCAAGTCCATGAAATCTTCTAACTTCAGTAATGCTCTTAGGTATAGGCCAATCTTTTATCGCTTTGATTTTATCTTCATCCACCTCAACACCTCTAGAACTCACAACAAAACACAAGAAAACTACCTAACTACACAAAAAGTGCACATGGATAAATTTGCATACAATTGTTGCTCCCTAAGCACATTACAAACTTGTTTCAAATGTTCGACATGCTCTTCTAAAGATTTCTAAAAGATCAGAATATCATCAAAATAAACGACTACAAATTTTTAATGAAAATCCTTAAAGATATGGTCCAATAACCTGATGAATATACTAGGTGCATTAGTTAATCCAAACGGCATTACTAACCATTCATACAATCCATATTTAGTTTTAAAGGCAGTTTTCCACTAGTTTGGTGATATCCACTCTTTAAATCAATTTTAGAAAATATTTGAGAACCATACAATTGGTCAAGCATATCATCCAAATGAGGAGTATGATGGCGATACTTTACCGTTATTTTATTAATGGCGCGACAATCCACGCACATCCTCCAACTGCCATCCTTCTTTGGCACCAAAAGTACGGGCACAGAACATGGGCTCATGCTTTCTCTTACAAATCCCTTATCAAGCAACTCCTCTACTTGTCTTTGAAATTCTTTTGTTTCTTCGGGATTTCTCTTATAAGCAGGCCTATTAGGAATTTGTGATCCCGGCACAAAATCAATCTGATGCTATATTCCTCTTAAAGGTGGTAAACCTTTAGGAAGATCCTCAGGAAAAACATCTTCAAAATCTTGCAAAAGATTAGTGTTGAATCAAGTCACTTCATGGTTTTGAAGTTTGACAAATATCCACACAGTTGAACCAGGTCCATCAGGGCAAATATAGATAAGCAGACTAGATGGAATTAGAGGAGTCCATATGCAGGAGATAAACATCATCTCTGAATTAAGGGGTTATATCATAAGAGAAAAGATTGCAAATTGGTAAGGATATGGACTTCGTATTCAGGTAGGACAGAATCAAGATAAAGGAAGATCAAGGAAGTTGAGATGAACTCTAACTCTTCCACCAAGGAAGAGTTGAATCAAAATTTTAACTTCAACATCTCAACTACTAATTCTATAAATTGTCGAAGTGTTACTGCTGAATAGTTGCGCACATACACAGAAGTTAAACAAGCATTGAAAGAAAAATAACCAAAGCAATTTTGCAAGCATTTCATGTGAAGAATCCCTGTGCGACTCAAAAGCTACTTGAACCAGCTCGAAGAACCAGTTCCATATGTTATCTTTCGAGTCTAGTCGTTTGTAGTAGGTGATTACAAATTGTATCTTTAAGCTTTATCTAGAAGCAATTGTAATAGGTATACAGTGTTCAAGTTAGAGTTAACTTGAAGTTCGTCGCAATTAGCTAGAGGCTAGTTTTCCACAAGGGGGTTAGAGTTAGTCCTCAGGTTTACAAAAGAGTTTATTTTGTAAATGTTGTTTGGATCATTGACATAGAGAATAGTTTGGGAAAATCCTACTGGGAAGTAGGTCGTGTTTTTTTTCACCTTTTGAGCCAGGTGTTTTCCACGTAAAATTGTTGTGTTCTTTTATTTCTGCAATTATTATTCCGCAAAGTATAGAAATTGGAACACCTAGAAGAACCTGGTTCTTCTATAGAGACTGCACTCAAAAATTAGACACCATACAAATCACCCTCCCCCCCCCCCCCCCCCCTTTGTGGGGTTTTTTCTAATAAAAATAA